>CAUZXS010004802.1:12500-25000 GCA_963585895.1 Sepioteuthis lessoniana | reverse complement strand
CAGAAAAACGGTATATGCACAAACCAAAATTGCACAGTCGGCTGGGTGGGTGTAGAAAACACCGGCTGCACCTCTGCAGAGGGGTAAGACCCCCCCCCACAACGAGTGTCCTTGATATGACACTAAACAATCTGATGGTGAGGTTCCAGTAATGCTGGAGCTTTGGGGAATGCGGAGTACCCCTTCATTGTCATCGTTCCCAGGTCCACTCTGACCCGGAGTGGTAGCACCTGATAAGGGTCCTATCTATGGGTTAAATAGAACTAAACTGTGCTACTTTCACGATACTGATTTTTGCATTTAAACTGCGTATTCATGCTAAACTGAATTGTTTAAAATAGAACATTTTGACATTGGAGCCGCTTGCTAATGTTGAACTGAATTGCTCAGAATAGAACTGTTTTTGGCGTCTAAACTGTGTACTTATGCTGAAATAAATTATCTGAAATAAAACTGTTTGACATTTAACTCTGTGTATTGCCCGGTCGGCTGGGGCTGTAGAATACACCGACTGCTTCTCTGCAGAGGGGTAAGACCCCCCAACGAGTGTCCAGGATATGACACTAAATAATCTGATGGTGAGGTTCCAGCAATGCTGGAACTTTGGGGAATGCGGAGTACCCCTTCATTGCCATCGCTCCCAGGCCCACTCTGGCCCGGAGTGGTAACACCTGATAGGGCCCTGTCTATGGGTTAAATAGAACTAACGGTATACTTATGCTAAACTGAATTGTTAGAAATAGAACTGTTTTTTCGACATTAAAACTGTATTTTCACTCAACTGAATTGTTACATATAACTGCAACTGTTTTTTTTTTTACATTGAAACTGTATTTACACTAAACTAAATTGTTTAACATATAACTGTTCTGACATATAACTGTGTGTAAACAAAATCTGTACTTTTATAAAACTGAATTAGCTGAAGTAGAATTGCTTGACTAAACTGAATAGCTCGAAATAAAAATGTTTTTTTGCAATTAAACTGTACTTACATTTAAACTGCGTGCTTTTGCTAAACTGAATTGTTTGAAATTGAACTATTTTTGACACTGAAACTATACTTACGTTAAACTGAATTGCTATATATAACTGAATAGTTTGAAATAGAAATGTTTTTGACAATTAAACTGTGTACTCATGCTAAACCGAATTGTTTTAAATAGAACTGATTATTTACATAAAAATGGATTTGGCGTTAAATAACCTACAAAGGTTGATATGCCATAAAACCAAACCAAACCAAACCAAACCAAAAAAAAAAAAAAAACAGAATCTGTGCTGGAAAATAAGATGTACAAAATTCCCCAGGACTTTCAGAAACAAGTGATCGTTCAATTTCGGCCCGAAGATCAGAGTATTTTTTATTTAACAAGAGAAGTTGTCAACTAGTGAATTTTTATTTGTCTAAATTTCTGGGATCAAATTTAAGAATCCTTGTTTCTTAGAATAATCAGACTATTGACCTCATATTTTATTGTTATAATCACAACGTTCCGGCCGACATATCCTTCAGCCTTTTTCAGGCATTTCATGTCGAACTGGAGAGTCCACACTGAATATCAAACTGAACCTTTTATTTGAACCACAGGGGTAGACTTTTCTATTTCTGTTCTATAGTACAAGTAAAGAGTTCAGTTCTTAATTATATGTGGATGAGGGAAATATCAACCAAAAAAGTTACGATTATAAGAGGGGGATGTCCTCGTGGTGTAATGGTCAAAGCGATGGACTGCAGAATCGTAGTAAGCGAGTTCGTACTCCAGTCGCGCTATTACGTTCACTTTCAGGTAAATTCCCTTGAGAAAGGTAGAAACCCCTTTATCCTCCCAGCTATGGGTTAAATAGTACCACTACTGTTTTTCTACGAGAATGGCTTTAGCATTAAATGACCTACAAAGGTTGATATACCATTAAACAAAGAAACTAAACCAAAAGCATGTCTACCAGGATGACTCGAATTCTTGCCCGAAACCTTTTTTATTTTGACATCACTATTGCCTAGCAATAATACAATTAATAAGATGTATTCGTATATCCGCAACATGACTGAGCATATTTGGCTGGTATCTGTGCAACTAATTGTTTCACAACCAACTGAATAATAAACAATGTTACGATGACGATAATCACAACAATCATGTCAACACTAAACAAAAGTTGACTAAAAAAAAAGTAATTCCCTTTTGATTCAAGTTTTTCCATACCCCACACCATTTTGGTGGGGTGTCCTCGTGGTGTAATGGTTAAAGCGATGGACTGCAGAATCGTAGTAACCGAGTTCGTACTCCAGTCGCGCTATTACGTTCACCTTCGGGCAAATACCCTTGGGAAAGGTATGAACCCCGTTACCCTCCCAGCTATGGGTTAAATCGTCTCACCACTGTTCTTCTAGGAGAATGGCTTTGGCATTAAATAACCAACAAAGGTTGATATGCCATTAAACAAAGAAACAAAGAAACCAAACGAATATAAGTACAAAGATGAAGTCAATAGTCCGAATATTCCAAGTGGATCTTTGCCGTTTCAGAAGACCGCAGATTGAAAGTAGAATAAAATGGAAATGAACTGGTATTTGAACCTTTCCGGAGAACAAGGACCTGGAAAAAGGATTAAACAAATGGAATATCAGAGGAAAGAGATAGACAGTCCAAACCTCGATAGAACTAAGATTTGCTAGAATGCATAAAAGTGTCCTCAAAATGTTGGGTAGGGTAAGCTTTGTGAAACACATATCCCCTCGTCTAAAAATGGTAGGGATATCCTCATTGCCTGTTGTCCGAGTCGTTCCCATATCAGGTAACTCAAAAGATTGTGTTAATTTTGGCATCATCTCTTAAACTCAGGAATGTCTACTTTTAAAAAGGACCCAATCTCGTATCCTGTAGGGCGGGAAGGTAAAATCCTTCTTCGGAGTTTTATTTGTACTTTGATGTTTTCCCACAAGTAAAGATGTAATTATTTCTAAAACGAAACTTCAAAAAAATTTTAAGCTGTCCGTAATCAGCTTTTTGATATGAGCAGCTTAAAAAATCAGCGCAGGACAGATTTGTAGTTGATAATATGACGGTGTAATGCAACAAATAATCTACTTGAAGTTATGTATATGACTTATTAAACAAAATAAGGGGCCTATTTTTCCCCAGCTGTTGTGGAATATTTGTTATTTGTCAAAGAAAAAAAATACAAGCATTGGGGAAATGATTAAGACATATTTGCATTTTATACCGCTTCAAAAGAATAGATTGGCATGTTATATTTTAATCGTCCTGATAATCTATATCAATAATTTGACGCAGGGGTGTCCTCGTGGTGTAATGGTTAAAGCCATGGACTGCGGAATCGTAGTAAGCGAGTTCGTACTCCAGTCGCGCTATTACATTCCCTCTCAGGCAAATACCCTTGGGAAAGGTATGAACCCCCTTATCCTCCCAGCTATGGGTTAAATAGTACCACTACTGTTATTCTAGGAGAATGGCTTTGGCATTAAATAACCTACAAAGGTTGATATGTCATTAAACAAAGAAACCAGAGGAAACTCAATAATTTGAAAGTGTTTGTTTAGTTATTCTTTATAGATGGCTAAGCAGTATGATGTTCAAGTTGTCATTAAAATCTAAACCCAGTGATTATCAACAATCATAAACAACTATTAAATGAATGAACCACATGGTCAGCAAAGGGCGCCTCTGGTGGTGTAATGGTTAGCAAGCTCGACTAGCAAACCTACACGAGTGAGTTCGAGTCTCATTGGGTGCCCCTTTCATATGGCCTTGTGCCACATCTAAGCAAAAAGCTTAGTAAATTTCCACCACATGGTCAGCAACAAAACGCATAGAGAATGGGTTAAATGAGAACTACACAAAAATGCTAGCCTCTGTTTGGAACACCTCCTGGGAATAGCACCCCACAAAACAGCTGTACGATCACTTGAATCTCATCTCGCAAACCATTTAAATAAATAAAACAATGCAGATGTGAGAGAAGGAAAATAGCGGGTTGAACTCACCAAGAATGAGAGTTGCTTTAGCGTTATTAACTTAAACGTGAATTGAGAACGGAAGTGCAGGTCTAAGACACCGTCTAATTCTGGTTAAGCGCTAGCCGAGCAATTTCACCATTTTGCATAAACGCAGACGCACGCAAAAGTTTTGAGTGAGCGCATGCGCGTTGTTTACCCTGTCTCTTTATTTATACGGCATAATCTCTAGGCTTAAAATAAACCCAGACAAGTTGGCATGCCGCTAAAATCGATGGAGCAATCAATCATCGTCCTGTGTGTAAAAAAAAAACAGGTACACCAAAAAAATATATATTAACGAACTGTAGTAGTCATTGTCGAGGGTGACCCGAAAGGTCCCTTTTCTACCACACCAAGATATAGGGGAGGGCGCTTCTCCATCCCTGGATCCCTCCACTTTACTCTTGATCCGTACCTTATAATGCTGAGTGTTATACAAGGAGCCATCAAGTGCCATTTTTTGAGTGTTTGGTATGATTCGACCTGGGATTGAACCCTGGTCTCCCGTGCAATTAGACGAACACTCTAACCCTCATGCCAATACTGTGAAAATGATTTCTTAACTTCTTGGCATAAAATAATCCTAGACAGGCTAATATGGCGTTAAAACCAGTCAATCAATTAAAGCTATGGATACACAATGGAGTAACCATTGCTTGTCTAGTTTAATATAAAAAACGTAGTGTTTTCTGGAAAACCAAATTGCTATTATGATGCTATTTGCTTCTAGGTTCTTTGCAAAACATCTCATGATCTCACACGAGATGTGAGAGAAGGAAAATGGTGGGTTTGAACTCACCAAGAATGGGAGTTGCTTTAGCGTTATTAACTTAAACGTGAATTGAGAACAAAAGTGCAGGTCTAAGACACCGTCTAATTCTGGTTAAGCGCTAGCTGAGCAATTTCACTATTTTGCATAAACGCAGACACACGCAAAGGTTTTGAGTGAGCGCATGCGCGTTGTTTACTCTGTCTCTTTATTTATACGGCATTTGCCAAGAGAAGAAATTGGACTAAATTTCGTCTGTTGTAAGTAAGTCTTAGTAATCTCCATCGTCATGAATCTATTAACTAAAGTGCATAACAGTCTACCTACTTACCTACTTACCACCAAACTGAAACATTTCCATCAAAGTTCATTCACATCATTATCAATCAATCTATCACAGACGTCCCCCCTCTCTCTCTCTCTTTATATATATATATATATATATATATATAGAGGTGGATCTTCTATGAAAATATTTTGGCTTTAATTTAAGGACTACTTAAATCTGGAGGGACATTTGAAGTTAATTTATTCCATATTGTTTTAAAATTTTGTATCTGTTGTATTAGAAACGGCATTTAGAAAATAATATTATAATTCAATATTAAATAGTAGTTAAAATAAAAATGTTGAAAATGTGAACATTTTCAAATTAGTTCAAACTGAAAGGGCCATTAAAATGTAGTTTCACTTTCTGTTATTGTTCATGGATGTCGCCATTCGTACGTGAAAACGGATCAATGGGGCACCGATGCTTCGTCCTGGCTAGTCTTCTGTGCCATATTATACCAGAAGATTGCTTCTTGCGGAGAGATTTGGCTTTTTTCAGCCACAGCTTTTATGGTTTAATGGTGCCTCTCTATGTTCCCATTGCTGCTCGGGTAGCACGCAGATCTAAAGTACTGCATAACACCCCACTTCTCACATATCTGTCTAAAAACTTCTAAACAGAAACCTACACCATAATCCATCAGCACCTTTTCTACTGGCTCCCTCTCCAGAAACACTTCAACAACTATCTCTTTCGCTGTCTGTTCTACACACACATATATATATATATATATATATATATATATATATATATATATATATATATATATAAAATGGGCAAAAATCATTTCTGTAAAGCAGGCATACACCAGGTTGGGACGAAAGTAAAGTCTAACTTATGCCAAGATAAATATATAATCATTTATATAACCTCCATTATTTTTGGGAACCTTATTCTATTGATCAATAAGCTTAGAGATGACACGCTTGTAAAATTCATTAGTGTTCGGTGCTCATTTTCAGCATCTTTTATTGACGTTGATTCGACTTTAGTGATTCTGTAATCTCCCATACAAGTGAAATCAGAAAGAGCAAAAACAGGTGAATATACATGAAAAAAATGTTGACAATCGAGCTCCCTAAAGAGATTTTAGGTCAATTGAGTCATGTGGGGATGGATATTAATGGGATGGAAGATGACTCCCTTTTTGTTGAATAAGGTGGCTCGTCTTTAGACTGAAATGACAACTTCAAAAATCACCTCCTGCAATATCTTTCATTCAATATCTTATCCCTCTTAAGTGCTCTGAATAGATTTTGGTGCCATATTTGCATTGACATGTTTAGAAATCTCACAGATTAAACATGTCTTATGTGTTCTTGAATTGGGACGAACATAGGAGTGAATGCCTTCGATGCTTAAAAACAAAATTCTTATAATCTAAAAAAAAAAGAAGAAAAAACTCCCTCGTATCATTCCTTAGCGATAATAAGTGACAATAGTTTGATAAATATTATCTAAAACATTTATCAAGAAAGACGAATATTACATTCGTTCTAACTGACGCTAACTAAATGTATGGAGAAAAAGCTTGACAGCAACAACACAAGAATGCTGCGAGCAACACACCACAAAGCACCAGCTGCACGGCCACCGACCACCCATCACGAAAACTATCCGAATTAGACGAACCAGACATGCAGGACACTGCTGGAGAAGCAGAGACGAGCTCATAAGTGATGTTCTCCCATGGACCTCCTCACATGGCCGAGCAAAAGTAGGACGACCAGCTAGAACCTACATACAGCAGCTCAGTGAGGATACAACTAGAAGCGATGAACGATAGGGAGGAGTGGCGAGAGAGGGTGAAGGATATCCATGCTGGCGGCACGACATGATGATATATATATATATATATATATATATATGTGTGTGTGTGTGTGTGTGTGTGTCAACCACTCTGCACGAAGAATATGCGATACAAGGTCAATGTTATAAGCTGACTTTTACAGTTTTGCATTCAGAGTTTTCATTCTCCTAGTCTGATTGCCATACCAAGATTAAAGAGCCAAGTGCACACTCTTATTTACTCATGGCTAGAAGGAGAATAGGTCGATTCAAAACTTTCGGAAAGATATTAGCGTAACATGAAAATACAAACAGCCTCGTTCTGGATTTGTACTCGGGTCACCGTTCCCATTTTATATGTTGGTAACCATTACACTATGAGCGTCTCCAGTATATATAATGAGAGAGAGAGAGAGAGAGAGAGAGAGAGAGAGAGAGAGAGAGAGAGAGAGAGAAACTCCTGACTGCATCAATTTGAATGACATTATATTAAGCATTCCGAGCCTGTTTAATAAATCTGTGGTTTTATTTTAAGAGACTTAACGTTGGCTTTTGATGAATTTCGCGTATTCCTTCCTTTCCATCTTTCTTCCTTCCTTTCTTTCTGTCCTTCTTTCAGCTTCTATAGATTCCCCTCTACCCAACATCCCGCCTACCCATCTACCCATCTACCTACCTACCTCGGCGGACTCTTTTCGACTAGATGCAAATTACATGCGCAGTGATTTATAAGATCTTGACTCTATGCAAAGCGGTCCAATTTACGAAGCGATTGAGTAATCCGGCTTCAAACGATCAGAGCTGAGAGATATGTTTGCACTATTTTAAATCGGGAAAAGATTTATAGATGTTTGATTTTGTTTTATTTCATTTATTTATTTATTTATTTATTTATTTATTATTATTTGTTTATTTTTATTAAGTTTCGCCGCATTCTGATATGAGCAAAGCGCACACAGGCGTATTTCAGAAGAGGGGAAAGTGCGCATGCGTAGGTGTTCAGCGTGGGTGCGCTTGTTCTCTGATATGGGTAAATATATGTCGAATCAATTTGGGCGTGCGCTCATCTCCATATGCTCTTGTCTGTGGTTGTATGCGTGTACACGGCTGTGTCTGCTTGCATGAGGTTCTTATGAATTATATCTTAGATATTTTGGCGAGACATCTTAGTTATACCAATGAGTATATCCAAAAAGGACAAATCGGGCCTTGTGGGAATCTTTCTTGAAATCTGTTAAATAGTTGGAAAATAATACATGCGTGGGCACACGCACTCCCACACTCTCTCACTTAAACACATACACACTATATATATATATATATATATATATATATATATATATTAGTACTCCTACGCATTTCCTCAAGAAGGGAGTACTCATGGCGTAGTGGTTAAAGTACATTGCAGTAAGCGAGTTGAACTTTGGTCGCACTATTACGATCACTTTCGGAAAAGTATAAAGCTTGAGAAAAGTGTAAACACACTTAATGGATTAAATATTACCCCCACTGTTCTTCTGCAAGAATGGTTTCTGCTTTGAATAACCTGCGACGATTGATATGCCATTAAACAAAACCAACATTTATCTTTTAAATGAAAGTGACGTGATTTTATAACCTCTAATGGAAAATGAATTTCTAATCAGAATATTGAACGCCTTAAAGAGTTCTGTGGTTAATTACAGCGATAAGTGTTGTGAGGTTTTGCATAGAGCTAAGGTTAAACAATATCTTATTGTTCTGGAGGCAATTTATATTTTATTTAATAGGCAAACAAAACCCTAAACGCTTTTTGAATTTACTAAGAGATATTCTCGTGTTTGACTTAGAGTAGTTTTAATTTTTTTCCTCTCCTGTCTCGCTATCATTTTATATATTCACCCTTCTTTAATTTAATCTTATTTACATTGTTTGAGGCGACTTCTTCTGCTGTCACTTGACAAATCTCAGATGAAAGGGCTCTTGTGATTTCAATAAAATTTCTTCAAATTGTAAATTCTTCAGTTTTTGCATATGTCTCTAGGTATTTGCCTTTTTTTTTTTTTAATCAAAACACGTGTTATTAGATATTATCAATTACCGAACTCTACTGCATTGAAACAATTACAAAATTGTGAAATCAAAACAAAATTGCATCAATAGTGTATTTATTTTCAGACTGCAACAATTCATTTTTAGTTACTATAATCAGCTTGAACAGCCGGTCTTATTTCTATCAATCTAAACTTGACAAGGTGCCCAATGTACGGCTATTTACCCAGCTAGAATTAGTTTTGATTACAAGGCTAAGGGTAACAGAATCTAGTGAGGACGGAACTCATTTCTCAGTGTAAATGACTTGAACACCACATTGATGAAGCTAGTCTACAGTCTAACCATAAATAGAATGTTTGTACACTCCCTAATCAATATAAAGTATCATAGATATTTATTGACTTTTTTCTTGTCGTTTTTGTCATCATATTTTTTGTCCGGTCATTTTTATGTACTTTTTTATACTTAAAGGACAGTTAAGTGAGTAAGCATATTTACTTGAATGCAACTTATGAAGTAAATCGCTATATAAGTGCTAAGGGAACTGCGTGGCTCAATTATCGACTCTTGACAATATTACCAATAATTGCTTGTATGTAAATTTCCGAGTGACTAACTTTGCAGCATCTAAAATGGCCCAAGCGTCTGCAGTTGAGAACAAAACGCCAAAATTTGATTAAATATGAACAAATGACGTAAAGAGATTGCAGAAAATAAGATCTAAAAGTGAAAGTGAAAGTAGGCAATCGATTTAGAAAGAAAATAATGGAAATAATTTTGATTGGTTCAAATTAACGGATGAGTAAGCTGGAAGAAGGAAGGAAATACGAGAAGAAGGACAATTATAGAATAAGTAAGTAAAGGAAAAGAATGAACGGATAGAAAAGTGACAAGACTATATTCACCGAACAGAAAGTTCATGCAGTTTTCGATGGTTTTTTTTAGCATTTTCTACACTTGAATACATTTATTACTCAATAAACTTCAAAAGAGTATACCTAAAAGTATAATAGGTTTACTCAACATAACAACTCAAAACTTGATTAGTAGAGCTTGTGTTAAACAATAGATTAGTGTAATCTATTAAGTTGACTGGGTGTGAAGAAAAGTTTCTAACGGTACGAAAAAATCTGCTGTAGAAAATGAATTTGATTGTTATGTAATGATCCCAAAGGTTATGTGAGACCGTGGCTTTTATCGGGCAAATAATCGAGGGATTAGAAGACACTGAGAAGTTTAAAAGTCTGGGAGAATCACCGGTCAAGAGCACTTATGAAGTTCCACCTGTACGCGAACCACTGATTCCCCGTAAATTGCGAAGAGGTAATATAATGCCGTCGAAAATAAAATAAATATGTGTACGTATAAAAATGTGTCTGGCTCATTATTCGTCCAAACAGAGAAGAACTGTAAGCGGATGGAGTGGCAAATACGAACGAGAGCAACAAACGGGACGAACGAACAAGACGGCAAAATAGCGACGAGTCACAGATTGCGGATGACAGAACAATAGGGCCACGCAACAAAGTGAGGAGATGGGAGATGGCCGAATATAGAATTAAGAAGAAGACAGTATGTTACATTTGTCTGTGGTATGAATTTAAATTTCGAAGAAAAGCAAGAGAATCAAACTGTAGATTGCCTAGAGAATTTACTGAAAGCGTTAACCGTACTGCTCGTAAGTAACTCAAGAGGATTCAAATAGAAATGGGTTTATGGATGATGAAATTTTTAAAGAATTGCCATTAGATACTGAAGATGACAGAACTTCCACTGGAATTAATTTGCTTCTGACGGTCATACATTATTTAAGACCTAATTATAGAACAGTATTCCATTCATTTATTTATGATAAATTTTAAAACTGGAAAACCTCCTTTTTATCTTTATGGCTGCCTGAAGCGGCCTTTAAGTAGATCGAAGTAAACAGGGATCTATTTTAAGCGTAGTTATTGGAAAGAAACAAATTAAAACTTGCAGGATGCGCTTGTAGCGCAGCGGTTAGCATCATTGGAAATGGACACGGTAACACGAAATCAAATCAAGGAGAAGACTGACTTTGTTTCACCTGGTACTAATGCTCTTCGAAAAGGCATGAATCAATCTCTTCTTCACTCAGCTATGAGTAAATAGTAGGGCAGCCTAGTTATGGCTCTCGGTCTTAGTGAATAAAAAATGACCTTGTGTCATATTCCGTCCCTTTGGTTAATATTCTTCGTTTTATTCCACTTAAAAATGAAATTAGTTATATAATAGAAGAATTGGTAAAGTTTCTTTGTTAAAAAAGTTTCTTTGTCGTATTATAGCACAAGTTTCTAACTCAGAATGTCCACTACTCTATAGCTTGTCTGATCCAAAGCTCGTCGTATTAACAAGGTTAAACCAGCCCCATCCAACCACAGGCTTATCAACGTAGTATCGCTTTCGTTTTCATCAAGTACTTTAACGGTGAAGATGGTTGGTTAAAATCTAACTGGATAATTGAAATTCACGCCGGTCAAAACAACAAATGACTAAAGACAATGTTTTATTTTCGTGTTAATGGTTGAACAAGTGAGGAAATATCATTGAAAATGACAGAAAGCAGCGAAAAGTAAATTCGAACTTGTTCAGTGATACTGTTATAGCACGATTTGATTGATAAACTAAGTCCGCGTTCAAATTGAATGAATCACAGTCGTCTGGCCATTTGTAGCAGTTTTATTTATGGCCAAAGAAAGTGCTCAGCTGGTAAACACAGTTTTGTATATATAAGAGGGTCAATCAATAAATATAGTGAAATATTGCCTTAAGAGCTGGCAAAAGAAAGCACTGGTTACAGTTGTACCTTTTTCCAGGAAATCAGTCGCGACAGTTATGACCTAGAAGACTGTCAATATAACAGGAACTTTTTTTTACCGGAAAATCAGAGTGTTTCCACTTCATGGACTGTCTTTTCGATACAGGTTTGTAGAAGTAAATCCTATTATCTTTATTGTCAAACTTTAAAAATAATTTCCCAGGTTGAATCATTTCTGTGCCCAGATAAACAAGGGACACCTGAGGAAGGCCGGAGGATACAGCGGCCGAAACGTTGTGAAAATAAAACAATAAAGACGATGACAATAGTCCGAAAACTCTTACTGATAAAAATCATCAAGCTTCGTCTCAGAAATTTAGACAACTAATACCCATTTGTTTTCTTTCATTAACCAAATCTTCTGGGTACACATCTCATATTCTTTGGTAAATTTCATATGGTTTGCACTTTTCAGCTACCAGAATCTGATGTCAGAGCTCTGTTTAAGCATGGATTATCGTTTTTCATATGCCGACATTTTGAATGGCGTCAAAACAAATATTTTTCAGAGGTTTAAATAAGTTTTAGCATCGAATAATTCCAATGAATGTGATGACTGCCACATCTTGACAGATGATAGACGTCTGTATAAGCGTTGGCAAATAAACTTAAACTTTTATTAACCAGAGACATACAGATACTGGATGCCGGCTAGAGAACCTTCCAAGAGCGATGGACGATGGACGAATGGTGATATATATATATATATATATTGTGA
>CAUZXS010004802.1:0-7500 GCA_963585895.1 Sepioteuthis lessoniana | reverse complement strand
CATCATTTTTCTCTTTCTCTTTCTCTCTCTCTTTCTCTCTCTCTCTCTCTCTCTCTATCTATCTATTGCTATTTCTCTATCATCCTTTTTCTATTTCTGTCTCTCTTTCTCTCTCTCTCTCTCTCTATCGATCTGTCTATCTAACAACCTATTTCTATTTCTATATCATCCTATTCCTATATCTATCTATCTATCTATCTATCTATCTATCTATCTATCTATTCCTGTTCATATCTATCTATCTATCTATCTATCTATCTATCTATCTATCTATCTATCTATCTATCTATCTATCTCATTCTCTTCATTATCTATCAATCTATCTATCTATCATCGATTTGTTCATATCTCTCTATCTATCTATCGATTTGTTCATATATATCTATCTATATATCTATCGATTTGTTCATATCTATCTATCTATCTATCTATCTATCTATCTATCATTGATTTGTTCATATCTATCTATCTATCTAGCTAGCTAGCTAGCTAGCTCATTCTCTTCATTATCTATCTATCTATCTATCTATCTATCTATCTATCTATCTATTTGTTCATATCTATCTATCTCATCGATTTGTTCATATCTATCTATCTATCTATCTATCTATCTATCTATCTATCTATCTATCTATCTATCTATCTATTCCTGTTCATATCTATCTATCTATCTATCTATCTATCTATCTGTTCATATCTATCTCATCGATTTGTTCATATCTATCTATCTATCTATCTATCTATCTATCTATCTATCTATCTATCTATTTCTGTTCATATCTATCTATCTATCTATCTATCTATTATATAGTTTTCATATCAATGTATCTATCATATACTATGTATATATAGCTAGCGGTCTGGTTCAAACTTCAATCATGTCATCTCATTTACTTCCGTATTTATACCTCTGAGAAAAATATTGAAGCCCCCCCCCTATTCTCCCAGCTGTGGGTTAAATTGCATTACATCTGTTTTTCGACAAAGATGGTCTGGTATTAAATAACCCGCATACGTTGATATGCCATTAAACAAAGAAACCAAGAAACTAAACCTTACCTGTTTATCATATCATTTATCGATTGATCTTACATATATCATTCACGTCTCCCCGCCCCGCTCTCTTGCTATCTAACTATCAATCTATCTATCTAGCGTATACAATTCCTACATGTCTGTGCGCCTATATCTTTCAATATGTCAATACCGATCGATGAATGAATCATTATAAATGTATGTATATATATATGTATGTATGTATGAATATATATGTGTAAATGTGTGTATATCTGTGTGTTATTTCTAAAAAAGTTGATATATAGGCATAGTTCACGCCATCTAATATATATATATATATATATATATATATATATATATATATATTTGTTTGTTTACATACATATATTTTGTGTACATTTTTTGTGTCTGTATTTGCGTACACACATGTATATTATCAATCTCAGCGTGGTCATCTTCTCACTCTCTCACTCACTATCTCTCTCTCTCTCTGTATATATATATATATATATATATATATATATATATAAAGATCATTGTATATGACGTTCCTGGATTTTAGAAGCATGAAAATCATTGTTATGATTTAATCATAGGCGCCTTGGCTTTTTTCGTCCATATACTCTGAGAGGATTTCTTTATAAAACCATTCTGCTGATGTTTCTGTACAGACTCCTGATTTTGTATATTCTTGTAATTTCATATTCCCTACACATATCTCTCCTCGCTTTACCAACCTTTTGATTGTCACAGGGAGTGTCAAGTGTCAGTTTTACCTCCCAGTCTTACTGCCCTCCTACTTTTTGTTACGTATATCCTTTCATACTAACAGCCATCGCTACGATTAAAACTAAATAATAAGTGAATACAAAAGAACGGTTTTTTTTTAATCATCTAATATCATACAAGTAAAAGTTGTGGGCGACCGTAGTCGTGGGTGACCAGAAGGCTCCCTTTTCAATACACCGAGGCGTAGAGGAGGTCGTTACTCCTTTCCCTGGACTGCTCTACTTCATATATACCTTATACACTGAGTGTTAAGCTAGGAGGTATCAAGTACCATTTTTAAAGTCTTTGGTATGACGCGAGCTGGGATTGAACCCAGGCCTCCCAGAACATTGGCGAACACTACCCAATGAACCGGTAAAGTTGTCGACCGTTTTCAATATCTACTACATCGATGTGTAGGAGAGGGCTTTACTCCTTTCCCTGGACTGCTCTACTTTACCCTTGATATATAATTTATATTGCTGAGTGTTAAGCAAGGAGGTATCAAGTACCATTTTTAAAGTCTTTGGTATGACGCGACCTGGGATTGGACCCAGGTCTCTCAGACCATTGGCGAACACTCTACCCACTAGACCTCAGTAACAGTATTTATTATTCATTTAAAATTTCTGTCGTGAAGTTTATTAATTTATTCAATGATTTTATATCAAGTTATCCTTAGAAATTATCTAAAAATGTAGTGAGAAATATATATGTTTATCATATTTACCACCCCCTCCGCTCGGGCAGGATATGACACAAGGTCAATTTTTAAGCGGAGTTTAACAGGTTTGAATTCAGAGTTTTCCTTCTCCTAGACTAGTTGCCGCACCAAGGCTGAAGAACCTAGTCTGCCCTACTATTTATCCATAGCTAGAGGGAGAATAATTGGATTCATACCTTTCCCAAGGGTATTAGTGCTATGTGAAATGCAATCAATCTCGTTCAGGATTTGAACTCGTGTCGCCGTGTCCATTTCCTACGGGCACAATATATGTTTATTTTTTGTGTATATTTTCTTTGTAATGATATGTGTGTAGTATCTAAGGTCTGATTTATACGTTCATGACCAGTTTCCTTAGTGCCCTCCATGGACTTTGAAAAATAGATGTTTGATATTTTGAATTCGAGTGGATTTCTTATTTGCTTTTTTTAAATACGTCTTAATAATATTAAAACCCTTTCGATATATTTAATTCCATTATTGGCACAGTCATTTTTTTCTTTAATGCAGTTTCTTCCAAGCAGCGGTCGTGTCGATACTGCTATATGGATGCACTATATGGACGCTAGCTAAAAGGCTGGAGAAAAGGCTTGACGGCAACTACATAAGAATGCTGCAGGCAATATTGAACAGGTTTGGCAGGCAACACCCCACAAATCAGCAGCTGTACGGCGACCTACCTCCCACCACGAAAACTATCCGAACTAGACGAACAAGACATGCAGGACACTGCTGGAGAAGTACGGACGAGCTCATTAGTGATATACTCCTATGGGGCCCTACACATGGCCGCGCAAAAGCAGGGGTACCAGCAGCGGTCGTGTTGATACTGCTATATGGATGCACTATATGGACGCAAGCTAAAAGGCTGGAGCAAAGGCTTGATGGCAACTACATAAGAATGCTGCGGGCAATATTGAACAGGTTTGGCAGGCAACACCCCACAATTCAGCAGATGTACGGCCACCTGCCTCCCATCACGTAAACTATCCGAACTAGACGAACAAGACATGCAGGACACTGTTGGAGAAGTACGGACGAGCTCATTAGTGATATACTCCTATGAGCCCCTACACATGGCCGAGAAAAAGCAGGGGGACCAGCTCGAACCTACTTAAAGCAGCTATGCGAGGATACGGGTGTGTAGTCCTGAGGACCTGCCGAAAGCGATGAACTATGGGGGGAGAGAGAGGGTCAATGGCACGACAAGATGATGAGATGATGATTGGCCCAGTAGGCAATTGTTCGCCAATCGTCTCGAAAATCATGGTTCAATCCCAGGTCAGGTCATACCAAATATTCAAAAAATGGTAATTGATTTGGTTGGTTGATTGTTTGGATTTTATGGCATATCAAAGTTTCTAGGTCATTTAACGCCAAATTCTGTCTATATATACATACATATTTAACCAAAGATTTCAAAACGAATATTAAGGTAGGTAGAATTTTCTATTTGCAGGATTTCATTTGTTTGCTCAAGATTAACCAGTTTTAAGTTGTCATATTTTTTGGTACAACTCTGTCTCTCTCAAGAAGGACAGAATGTCATCTATTTTGACGTTCTCGAACAGATCAGTTAAGTTATTTACTTTGAAAAATCGCTTTCTGATAATAGCGAAAGCTCTGCATTCTATAAGAATGTGTTTAACCGTGCAAGTTGTCTGGCAGGTTAAACACTGTGGTTGTGGTTCCTGTTTCAAAATGAAAGAGTGAGTAAGCCTTGTATGACCAATTCGCAATCGGGATATAACAACTTGTTCTCTTCTTGATTTTCTCGATGCTGGTCTCGACTCTCCTAAGGTGGACTGGATTTGGAAGAGTTTATTGTGGATGTTATTGCCCCATTGTTGTTGCCATTTTGTGTAAAGGAATTTATTAATTGTTGGTTTCAAGTCAGTATATGGGATCCTGGATTTATGTAACAATATGATAGAAACATAAGCAGTTATCTATTTCATGTAATTCATTATTTCTATGAATAAAGTAAATATAGAATCAAAAAGTGGTGGTAATTGATGCCAACTTGCTTAACACTGATCATTACAAGGTAGCGATCAAGGGTAAAGTAGAGCTATCCTGAGTGTAGTAGCTATTAAAAAAAGAGCCTTCTGGTCCTCCTCGACTACTGCTGGCCAACCTATTTATGTATATTTATATACATAACCTGAGTTCAATTCTTTTTGATTCTGTATTCACTTTATTCATAGAAATAATGAATTACATGAGATAAATAACTGCTTATGTTTCTATCATATTGTTACATATTTGCCTGTACATACATTCATCATAATGTTGTTGTTTATGTCCTTGTGGTGAAATAGTTAAGGAGCTGGACGGCGGAATCGTAGTCAGTGAGTTCGAACTCCAGTCCCCCTTTCACTTTCAGACAAATACCCTTGGGAAGGGTATAGAACCCCTTATCCTGCCATCTATAGGTTAAATAGTAACACTAGTGTTTTTCTAGAAGGTGGGTTTGACATTAAGTAACCCTAGAAGGTTGATATGCCATTTAAAAACTATATATATATATATATATATACGAGGTGCATACGATAAGTTTCCAGACTTTTTTCGTATGGGCACTTTTATTGATAGTGCACACATGAAACTCTTGTCCTCTTCGAAGTAATCTCCTCCGGCTGCAATGCACTTGTTGTACCGTTCCAACAACTTCTCGAAAGTCCCATAGAAGTCTTCTTGGGTGAGTGTGTCAATGACCTTTGTTACAGCCTCTTTCATCTCTCAATTGTCTCATAACGACAGCGTCTGAGCTCAGGGAATAACCAAGTCACAGGGAGCAAGGTCTGGACTATATAGAGGGTAAGGAACTGTCTTGATGCCCATCTTGCTCAAATAGTCTGTAGCAAGGATAGAGTTGTGGACTGGTACATTGTCCTGGTGGAAATGACACTGACCCGATTTGAACAGTGTTGGCTTCTTCAAGGAATCTCTTCCTGAACTCTCTTAATACCTCAACATAGTAACCCTAACCCTAACCCTTTGGCCAATCAACTCTGGTGTATTGACTTCCTTACTCCTCCCACACCTCTCACCATCCCTCACAGACTCCCTGCCTCCCTTGAATCTCTTGTGCCACTCAAAAACTGATACTAGATTCATGCAAGATGGTCGAAAAGCAGTCTGAAGCATTCCATATGCGTCTGTGGCATTTTTTCCAAGTTTAAAACATAATTTTATTGCATATCTTTCTTCTAAAGTGTCAGATTGCATTTTTGAAATTCACCAGCTGTGACAATCAGGTTTTAGTAGGGTGTATTTCAAATGTTGCTGTAGCTGTTCATTTGAACCTGAAATCATAAAGATTGGCCAGTCATCTCATAAGATGTGTAGCAATAACATACTGAATTTTCAAGAGTCTACGATAATTTTAAATGCCTGTAAAAAAGTCTGGAAACTTGTCGTATGCACCTCGTATATAAAGGGTTGCTAATATATTTAACATACCAAGTTACTAGACCTAATCAGAACAATGATAAAATGCATGCAAATAATTCGATGGCGAAAATTATAATTTAAACTTTTCTGTTAAACTGTGTGCAACAGAAATATCTCCGACATTTTAAACTGTCCCTTGTGTAACGAAAGTGAACATAGACAAGGAAAAATGGTAGCTAAATCTCTAGGTATTTATTTCCTTTCGATACAATTCGTTATAATCATAGCTAGGACCAGTGGTGCACTGTGCTATTGCTGTTGAAACTTTTTTTTAAGACTAGTGAGTCTATAATTGCTACACAAAGATTTTCGTGCTCATTTCTTGTTACGTCGGAATGATCCTGTTCCGAATATAATTTTTAACTAATCGATTTTCTATCCTGAACAGCATTATTCAAACTTAACGTGAAATGAGCATGAAAAGCTCTACGTATAACATTTATACATTCACCGGTCTGAAAAAAAAGGTTTCAACAGCAAAAGCACAGTATTCACCGGTCCAAGTAACAATCATGATTGTTCGAATAGGAAAACAATGATAATATATTAACAAGGTGGAGCTACTATTTCCACTTGCCTAAGTTCATTTGCACCACACTGTTGACAATTTAGAATGTGAGTGGAATTTCTGTCGCGCTCTGTAGTGCATAACTCTTTTGATATAGTAAATAACGATGAAATGCGTTTAAAAGGGTTAACGGTTACTTTTTAATGTACCCCCTCTCCGAAGGCTACACTGAAAGGTACAGGAAATTTTCTAAACAACTCGCGCAGACAAATGTAATCCACTTGGACGACAGCCATGGCCGCTGTCAGGATAGCGGCTAAAGAACCTTAGCGATAATTGCACTTCTTGGCAAAAGCCAGAAAGAAGGACATTGTCTGGTTTTGAGGAATTAAAGATGGTGGCTGGTGCTAAGCTGGGAGGAAATAAGAGTGAGAAAGAGAAGAAAGAATCATTGTAAAGGTAAGAAACGAGTGTAAAAGAAAGAAAGAAAGAAAGAAAGAAAGAGTTAAGAGAGAAAGTGTAAGAGAGAAAGTATAAAAGAGAGAGAGATAAAGAAATAGAGAAACGTAAGACGTGGTTAAACGAAGCGTGTGTGTGTGTGAGAGAGAGAGAGAGAGAGAAGGAGAGAGAGAGAAAAAGAGTGAGAGAGAAAGAAAAAGAGTGAGAGAAAAAGAAAAAGAGAGCAAGGAAACTTAGAATAGGTAAGAAACAAATTTAGAGAGAGAGAGAGAGACAGAGAGACAGAGAGAAAGAGAGAGAGAGACAGAGAGAGAGAGAGAAAGAGAGAGAGACAGACAGACAGAGACAGAGAGAGAGTGAGGAGGTGAGTGAGGAGAAGAACGTTAGAAGGGGTACGAAATGAAACGTAAGGGCGAGGGAAAGAGAGGCATAAAACGAAGTGAGTGTGTGTGTGTGTGTGTGTGAGAGAGAGAGAGAGAGAGAGCGAGAGAGAATTTAAAATGAGAAACCTAAATGTGAAAAAGGAAGGTGTTTATAAAAAAAAGTGATATAGAATTGATGTCTGTCG
>CAUZXS010004801.1:0-117171 GCA_963585895.1 Sepioteuthis lessoniana | reverse complement strand
CCCCTTCCCTCAGCCAAGTGGGTCAATTGATATATAAATAATTTTAAAACGGATGTATTTGTCCGACAAATGAAGTGGATATTACTTTCGGACTTTTTCAGCCCTCTCTTCCGATTTTTCTAATTAATTGTATCTCATTAGAAATCGAAGAGATATCAATTCTTTTTTGTACAACAGCACTCTCCGCAGTATTCTTTTATCATTGCTTGTATTCACTGAATTTCACCCCAGAAGTAAATAATGACTTACTAAAAATCCAGTAAAAGTCACTTTAATATTTCACAACTCACAACAGTATCATGTGACCTGTCAGTGAAGCTTAGAATAAGCTGACCCTTCTCAACAGGAGAGTAAAACTCACTCAATACAAAAAAGAGGTCTCCTAGATATAACGCTAAATATAGAATACTTCTATTTTTGTTATTACTCCCAGGCCTACTCGAGAGGGAGGGGTAGTAATTGTTAAGGTCCAGACTCCTCAGTAAAAGACATCTAATATGAAAATTATTCCAATTTGGCCGGACTTTAAGCAAAATGAAAAAAATCCTTCGAAAAGATGTAAATATATTTGTTAAATAAACGTGATTTCCTAACCTCTTGGCATAAAATAACCCTAAGTGGGTTGATATACCGTTAAGACCAATTTATCGATTATGACATTGGCCTAGCGGTTAGAGTGTTCGCCAATGGCCCGGGAGACCTGGGTTCAATCCCAGGTCGAGTCATACCAAAGACTTTAAAAATGGAACTTAATACCACCTTGCTTAACACTCAGCATTATAAGGTACGGTTCAAGGGTAAAGTGGAGAAATCCAGGGAAAGGAGTAGCGCCCTCCCCTACACCTTGATGTAGTAGTTATCGAAAAGGGAGCCTTCGGGTCACCCTCGACTATGGTCGCTAACTTTACTATATATATATACACACACACACACACACACACACACACACACACACACACACACACACACACATATGTATATATTCAAATCCGAAGCATAAGACCTAGTTGATACGGACGCAAAGATTTCCTGTGAAGAATTCATCCATTTGTTCTTATCTGAAGCTGTTCATGTGTACTTCCATTCTGTTCCTCCATACTGAGACGAAGAGAGAGTTAAACGACAGATAGATATAAACATATAATACATGACAAATATCGTCAAGTCACACAGACAATACGGATTCTCTCTCTCTCTCTCTCTCTCTTTCCATCCACCCCGATCACCAGTCGTTCCTGGTAGCTCCTCTAGACTGCATCCAGTGTACATACACAGGTGATTTTTATATTTGCTAATAGGCTAACACGAGTGTGTCCACATGTAGGAGTCCATATGTACGCATATATATTATTAGATTGGAGTGTCCATAATTCTTGTGTTTATCGGATTATAGATGCTCTGCCCTGAGAGCATCGAATTCTCTTTTCATGTAAAAATCTTTCGAATTTCAGTTATACGAGGATCAGTAAATAAGTTTCCAGACTTCTTTTCGTATGGACATTTTTATTGATAGTACACACATGAAACTCTAGTCCCCTTCGAAGTAATCTCCTCCGGCTGCAATGGACTTGTGCCATTCCAACCACTACTGGAAGGCTCTATGGAAGTCCTATTGTGTGAGCGTGTCAATGACCTTCGTCACAGCTTCTTTCATCTCCTCAATTGTCTCATAACGACAGCCTGTGAGCTTAGGGAATAACCAAAAGTCACAGGGAGCTATGTCTGGAAGTTAGGGAGGCTGAGGAACTGTGTTGATGCCCATCTTGGTCAAATATTCTGTGACAAGGATGGAGTTGTGGACTGGTGTATTGTCCGATGGAAATGCCACTGAGCCGATTTGAAGACTGCTGGCCTATTCCCTAGGAATCTCTTCTTGAACTCCCTTAAAATCTCAACATAGTAACCCTAACCCTTTGGCCAATTAACTCTTGTGTATTGACTTCCTTACTCCTGCCACACCTCTCATCATCCCTCACAAACTCCCTGCCTTCCTTGAATCTCTTTTGCCACCACTCAAAAACTGATGCTCGATTCATGCAAGATGGTCGAAAAGCAGTCTGAAGTATTCCATAAACTTCTGTGGTATTTTTTCCAAGTTTAAAACATAATTTTATTGCATATCGTTCTTCTAAAGTGTCGTCACGTCCAGATTGCATTTTTGAAATTCACCAGCAGTGACAATCAGGCTTTAGTAGGGTGTATTCCAATTGCTGCGGTAGCTGTTCGTTTGAAGCTGGAATCATAAAAATTGGTCTGTCATCTCATAAGATGTATAGCTATGACATAGTGAATTTTCAAGTGTCTATGACAATTTTAAATGCCTTTACAAAAAACAGGTATGAAAACTTATTGAAGGCACCTTATATATATATATATATATATATATGAGAATTAATTTTTTTATTTATTGCGGACTTTTTGTCCTCATCATGGGTTTTTTTTTTTTGTTGTTTCTTTTTTCACTACGTTTCGGCTGAATTTCACCTCTGGCCTTCTTCAGGTGATTTAACCGCGACTTCGGATAGGAATGCTGAGTCTTGTAACTGTGTCCCCAGTAATTACTGCCTTCCATAGTTGTTGTCTATCGCACCACATTTTTGACCAAGTAAACTTCTGGCCGGCTTGGGTAGGAATTGAAACTGCTATCTTCTGACAATGCTCACCTGGAACCGTAGTGACTCAACGCCTCTATCCGCTGCGCCACGGGCCTCGAAGGGCGATCAAGGAGGGATTTTTTGGTCGTATAAATCCTTATCTGGTCTTCCAGAGTCGGGTCCGTACCGAATTTTTGTATATAGTCCTTAATTGGAATAATTTTGTGATGAGGCTTCTTAATCTGAGAATTAATTTTTTTATTTATTGCGTACTTTTGCGGTCAAAAACGTGGTGCGATAGACAACAACTATGGAAGGCAGTAATTACTGGGGATACGGTTACAAGACTCAGCATTTCTATCCGAGGTCGCGGAAAAATCACCTGAAGAAGGCCAGAGGTGAAATTTGGCTGAAACGTAGTGAAAGAAGAAACAACACAAAAAAACTACCAAGGTGAGGACAAAAAGTCCGCAATAAATAAAAAGATTAATTCTCAGATTAAGAAGCCTCATCTCAAAATGATCCAATTAAAGACAATTATATATATATATATATATATTATTGTGTTGGCTGAGGGCGTCAGTGTTGATAGTACATACGACGTGGTGTCTACTTGCTACTAGACAGCTGCTGTTGATGCCGCTTATGTTTCTTCTATCTGTGTGTTCTATGGTCATATTTGCAAAGCACTTGTATGTGGGTTTAATATGCATATTTATGAGCCGACGTTGTCACTTCATTAAAACATCCCCGAACAACATTCTTACATCCAACATATATATATATATATATATATGCTGTGATGCTGACAAAAGAAAGACACGGGGAACACAAGAAGGGTTGATAAAAATCATGTATATTCAAGTAACAGAAACGAGATACAAGAGAACCTGGTTAAACAGTAGTGAGTTGATAGGAAGCTGAGAGTTCAGTGGAGTAGTGACTATCCATCCACTACGCAAATGGTATCACACGTGATTGTGTCACGCTGATTGGTGAACTCTGTCTGACGCTCTCGTCGACGTGTATAACAATATATATATATATATATATATGAAGATAGAACTGAGTGTTCGCCAATGGCCCGGGAGACCTGGGTCAATCCCAGGTCGTGTTATACCAAAGACTTTAAAAATGGTACTTGATATCTCCTTGCTTAACGCCCAACAATATAAGGTACGTATCTACGGTAAAGTGGAGCAATCACTCCAGGGAAGGGAGTAGCGCCCTCCCCTACACCTTGGTGTAGTAGCTATTGAAAAGGGAGCCTTCTCGACTACGGTCGCTAATTTTACTTACTTTATTCAACGATCTATATTTCATTCGACCGCTTCAACTGATTATTTAGTAAGTAAAAACACAATATAAAAATAGTAAGAATAAAGATATTAATAATATTACTGCGTTTTTAAAATTCCCAGCACTAATTTTCGTAGTTGTAGCTATGCTTCCGGAAAATTCAAACAAGAATAAATATTTTATTCACTTTTAAGTTACTTTAGAATTTTCGCTTGCAATAAAAACGAAGTTGTAAATATTTATAGTTTTGTTCACCGGATTCTGCACAAATAAACCTCGTGAATTTATTTGTTTCTCACGCGTTCATACACATTATCAATCTTTTACTCTGTTTCAAAGTATTGCCGATCAGTATTGACTATTTACATTACTTACTCTTACCAAGTAAATATGGCAGGTGAAACATTATTTTTTAAATCTTGTAATAAAAGAAGAAAGAAAATAGAACAAAGCCCAAAATGTACCTGATATTAAATCAAACAGAAAATTTAAAAAAAAATGGCTTTGCTTTATAGTTAGTTTATTTAGTCAGGCTAGATATTAGGTCAGAGGTCGACTCCTTGTAACGTCGTGGCTAGGGTGCTGCACTGCGACTTTATAGTAAGCGAGTTCGAACTCCAGTCACGGTATTTGGTTCACCATTATGGGGATCGGAAGATTTGGTTGGTTATTTGGTTTAGTTTGGTCTCGTTGTTTTATCTGACTCCATTTGGTTTCTTCTTAACCTGTCAAACTCATTGGCGTCTTCTGTGTCTGTGAAGGCTGCAAAGGAATTACTAAAGAAAGGAAGACAGAAATGAAGATACCTTTTAAATTTTAACTTTATTTCTGGTTTCAATACAGCCATTCTGTAGCGAAGAAATGTCTTCCTGGACCATCAGAAAACAGCCACGTCTTCCAAATAGGACGTTGAAATATACTAGTCGTTTTCGGTGATTGATAAATCCAAAGTTGGTGGTCATGTCCAGTGGGTGTTTTTTATAATGTTTATTTCGGCGGTGTCGACTTACTAGTAACAGACATGGCTAGTTATCAGGCTACAAAACCTAATCAGCACATGTGTTCGCTGCAAGCGGCCACGTGAAAGAGTGTCCGTTTTGTGCTACGGCAGAGGCTGAAGTGAGGTAGAATTTCTCTTTAGCATAGGGATGGTGCTTTCTTTGGGCAGGCGCCGTTCCTACTTCCTGTCAAGGGCTTCTAAGAATTCCAACACTTTTAATTTATTTTATTTCATTTATCTGTCTAATCCCACAGGTACAAACCCGCTTACGCCCTCCCCCCAACTATAGATTAAATAGTACCACTACTGATGTTTATCAGGATAAATTTGGCTTTATATAAACCAAGAAATTTACTATACCATTAAAGAAAGAAACGAAACCGAATCGAATTTGCCCACTGTTCTGTGGATTTTATAGAAATCGCAAATTTCTCCTGCAAACATCAGTTTTTCCCAAACTTAGTCGTATTCCTTTGTATGTGCCTCAACAACAGCTGATGAAATAGAAGATGGTCGTTTAGCTGGATGGTTGGTTGGTTGGTTGGTTGGTTTGTCAGCATGTCAATATTTTGTTGGGTTATTTCATCCTGAAGTCAGTTTAGCAATGATGGTTTTCAATTACATACAGTACAACAATTCATCTTCACAATCATTTTAAACAGTTGAACACTTCGTTATTTCAAAAAGATCTATTTGATCCATAAATGGAACCCTACTATAGAGCACCCCAGATCAGAGTGGACCAGGGAGTAATGGTAACACTCTTCAAAGACCTAGAATTGGAGCCTCACTGCAAAATTCAGTTTAGCGTCATGCAAAAAAAAGTTTTTCTGGAGGTGTTCCTACCTCTCTACAGGAAATACAGTCAGCATTGTTTACACCCTGCCGACAGACAATGAAGCTGATGACAAAGTGGTCCAAAGCCTTAGTCTTTCGTATCTTGCATCTTCACACCAACCTTAGCTCTGCCTTTGTTCCTCTACCTCCTCACACAGAGTATAAGGATAGGGTTTTTATTTAGGGTTCCTCAACATATGTACTTATTTGTTAAGACTACAGACACAACAAAAGACACAGTGAGGCCCCTGAGTGACAACAAGGAAAGTGCAGAGAATGTATTTCTGCTACTTTGCTTTGCGCAGCAAATACAATGGAGTTGAATTCACTGAATGGATTCTTTGTTGCTTTAAAATTCGTAATTTGAAGATTTGCAAGTCGGGGGGGGTAGGGTTAGGGGGGATCTGAATTTTTATTTCTTATTACTGATCATTTCTCAATTCATTTTCATAAACACTGTTTGCTTCTATCTATCTATCTATCTATTCCAGTTTATTCATATCTATCTATCTATCTATCTATCTATCTATCTATCTATCTATCATAATACTTGTCTGGCTGAAAAGAGAAGATCAGAAATAAGAACCGAACAAAGATAGAAGTCCCCCAAAGGATTTAGGGTTTCGAGCACATTCGGTTGAGTTTTCAATCATTTTCGAAAAATGGTACAGTTTATTTTTAAAGAATTTAGACAAGAAGAAGAAGAAGAAGAAGAAGAAGAAGAAGAAGAAATATATTAATACGTTTGTTTGTAAATAAGTACTTACTGAACTACTAAGCAGTTGTTCTTATGCGTTACTCTTTCAGTTATAAATATGCATAAAGAGAGACTGGGGAAACTGAAGATCTTAGGAATAATTAGATGTGTCTAAACCACAATATTGTTAAAATCTGTTTGAATACGGAGAATAGTCCGGGAGAAAGAAGTAGACATGTTGTCAAAAGTGGTGCCAACGAAGTTCACGAGTTCTGGTGTGAAAACCTGCTGGTAGTGAAAAGTTTTGCTGTCACTTGATCTCCAGTGAAAGCCTCTGGTTCGTATCGGTGTGAAAACTCAATTAATACGAAATAAAGAAAACAAAACAGAAAGTTTTATCGTCATTATAAAACTTCAATTTCACAAGAAACTGAAAAAAAAAATCAATAGATATTTTACAATAAAAGAATTTCAGCAGTTTTACGACTGGCAACTGAACTGAAAAACGAACACCTCACCGTGCCCCATTAAGAATTTCGAATACAATTTTCAAAGTGGTTTGGCCGACGCAACTCTCTCTCTCTCTCTCTCTCTCTCTCTCTCTCTCTCTTTGTTGTTTCGAATTGGTTAAATTTTCGACGCAGCAACATAAAAGGAATTATGTTCATTTTTAGTCTTTGTTGCATCCAATTTTCCCCAAACCCTGCGGAAAGTCGATAAAAAAAAAGAGAAAAGTTAAGAAAGAAAGAGAAATGGTAAAATTTTGATTAAAAGCTTTACTTGTAATATTTGCGTAAAGGAACAAAATTATACATTAAAAACAGAAATACTTTTGCTTCGCGAGTAGCGAAGAATTTTCATTCATTTTCCTCTCTTTTGAATGAAATTTATTATTTTCCTTTTTATTTTTTGGGCTGGCGGTAAAAAAAAAAAATAGTTTCAAAAAGTTGTGTAGGAATCTGAAATCCCAAGAATTGAAATAAAGAATAAATGTTGTAGATAAGATAAAAGAAAGAGGAAAATGTCCGGTTGGTAATCTATGAAGAAAAGACACACACACACACAAACACAGACACTCGCGAATATAAAAATAGCGAAAATTTGTGAGGAAACTGGATTTAGTCGTCAATTAAAAAAGAATTTAAAAAAAAAACCGACCCTCCCCTCCATAACTAGACGTGTTGCAATAGAATCGTTAATAATAGAGAGGAAATGAAAGAGAGGATTATGGGATATGCAACGGAATAAAAAAATAAAAATACAAATACCCAATGAACGAATCAATAAAGAATTTAAACTGCAGATTTGGACGCGATTGGTTCATCCACATGACTCTTTGGTTATTGAATGTTTTAAATTTATGAGGTTTTTTTTCCTTTTCTTTAACGATGGAATCTTATCTTCATCTTCAGCTTACGGGAATATATCCATACGCTTACATTAGCTCTCAACAAAGAAGAAAGAAAAAAACAACTTTCTCTCACTCTCTGAGCAAATCAATTCGTTTATCTATCGACCGATCTATCAGAAACTGCGTATCGATCATCTATTCTTGTCTGATCAAGTCTTTCTATCAAACTGCCTATTCCCCTTTTTATAAATCTGTTTATTCACAGTGAATATGACTGAGATAGATAGTGTATATTTCAAGTGAGAAACACATAGCTTCAACAAAAAGAAAAAAAAAAAACGATTTCATTTCAAAAAGAGGAATTTACGAAATAGCCTGAGAGTAGTGCCTGAAAAAAAAAATTGATAAAATAAATACGGTGAAACTTCCACAAACTTAAAGAAAGGAAGAGATGAATATTAGGAGGACGTGAAAATGAACGTCACGCTTAAGGCCACAGCACACGATCGTAAAACCTTTGATGAAAGAAAATTAATTTCTAATAAATAAATGAATAAATAAAACCCCTTTAACACGATGACAGTACGATAGATGGTTGAGAAAATAATATTTGCTCGCTTCCAGGGAACCTTCTGCTCAGAAAGCACCTGCTGCCTCATCTTAAAGGGGCAAAGGATTTATTGCTTAGTGCCAGAAGCATCCCTCAAGGGTAATGCCGACGGAATCCAAGTAATTTTAAAAACAATATGCAGGAAGTTTTCTTTTCTGTGTGGCACTCCCATTAAAACAACCTTGTGTCACATTTTAGCTTGCATGTGTGTGTGTGGAGGGGAGGTAAATAAATCTTCAAGCATAGAAAACGTTTCGATCCACGACTTAATTGCTGCCAATTTGTGTTCGGGTTTTTATATTATAGCCCCTTTCCACTCCAAATTAATGTTTAAAGTATTAACTGCCTTTTTGGAGGGGCGTTAAATATCTTGAATGTATCCCCTGTTGGGCAACAAGTTCTCCACCTAACGAAAGGAGGTATTGTGGGTATGATACTAAACTACATATCATGCTGAAGCTGAAGTTTTGGGGTGCTGGGGGGTGTTGGCTCACTCTTCATTACCATTCCTTCTACGTCCCGAATGGGGGGACCTGTGCAGGTTTTATGTTTGGATCTCTGTCGGCAAATTATTTTGTATCGGACTGGAATTCTTGATATTATCTGACTTTGTTCAAAAGATTAAGAAACTTGATAACAAACATGGGTAAAAAAAAACAAACAATTTTCGCCATTCCTTAACGTATCGGGATAAAATAATTACGAAAGAGTTGACATCTTAAAATCAATCGAACCATCTATCAATCAATCAATGAAGGTGATACATTAAAAGACATGAGCAATAATAAAATTGTATATATATATATATATATATATATATATATATATATATATATATATATATAAACAGACTTAGATAGATAGATAGATAGATAGATAGATACCGAGATAGATAGATGCATAAATATTAACAGACTAATGTCAATAGATAGCTAGATTGATATATATGAAGACACACACACACACACACACACACACACACACACACACACACACATATATATATATATATATATATATATATTAGAATGAATAGGTACACAAATTGATTTCTAATTTTTCTATTTATTTGGCCCATAAATATAGTTCTAGCTTCTTGCTTTCTTCAGAGAGTCTTGCTGAAGAAAACAAGAAGCTAGAAATACATGTAAGTGCAAAATAAATAATTAGAAATAATATGTCTCTTCTGGGTCTCTCTCTCTCTCTCTCTCTCTCTCTCTCTCTCTCTATATATATATATATATATATATATATATATATATATATATATAAAGCCTGAGCTAGATAGATAGATAGATAGATAGATAGATATGAAAAGATTGCCACTGATTGCTAGTGAGAATTAATGGAAGACCGACGATAATTTATCATGGAATGGTTTCAGGAATAAGAAGCAGGTTTCATTGGATTATTCTGACAACAAACCTCCTCAGATCTCTGACCCAATAAAATGTGTTTGTTCAATAAACTCACTCGATAGGAGTTAGAGTACGCGTTGTTAATATTATGACACGTGTTTTCAGACGAAAAATTGTGATTTCTTGTAAATTTATTCTTCGATCGTTTGTTGTTCCGGTACAGAGAAGACATTCTTGTTAGTTGTCAGTATATTGCACTACTAATTGTGGAGAGTGGGGGCGATTTTAGTGCCGCGTGAACACCTGCGGATGAAGTAACGAACAAACGAGAATCATGGATCATTTCCGTTTCTATTTAAGAAACTACGGCCATAGAAAAAAGTATAAGCGCTGATTTTCTGAAGAATATTATTTGACCAAAAACTTATAAGGAATTAATTTGGCATGTTTTTGAAGTCTAGCTCAAAACTGTTGAATAACCGAACCTTAGTATTTAGGCCCTCCTCCTTAGAGCTTTGAGCTCTTAGGAAAGACACAGTAATATGACTTTGGATTGTTTATTCATTTTTTAACATGACGATGAAGATATTACATAGGAACCAAGAGCTGGATCTAAAAGGAAATCAACATCATTTTGGATATTAAATGACGATCGATAGCATTTGAATTGTGTTCTGAAGCAAAGTACCAGGGTGATTTTAGTAATGCTGGGGTGAGTCAAATGTTTTGCAATATTTGCATTTCAACAACAAAGAAAAAGTGAAAACTCTATTGAATGAGTTCTTCCCTTTGAAAAACAAAAACTGGTATCAACGTGAGATCAAAAATCTGCCAAAAAGCTGGTTTCAAACGATGACCTCTGCTCTGAATGCTAAACTACTTTTGTTGTTCCTTGAAAACTAAAAGAAATAAGTTACCATGACATCATTACAAAACTTTTGATTCAACCGAAAATTTCAGTTTGTCAGAATACGAGGTGCATACGAAAAGTTTCCAGACTTTTTTCGTATGGGCACTCTTATTGATAGTACACACATGAAACTCTAGTCCCCTTCGAAGTAATCTCCTCTGGATGCAATGCACTTGTTGTACCGTTCCAACAACTTCTGGAAGGCCCCATGGAAGTCCTCTTGTGTTAGCGTGTCATTGACATTCGTCACAGCCTCTTTCATTTCCTCAATTATCTCATAATGACAGCCTCTGAGCTTAGGGAATAAGCAAAAGTCACAGGGAGCAAGGTCTGGACTAGAAGGAGGCTGAGGAACTGTGTTGATGCCCATCTTGGTCAAATAGTCTGTGACAAGGATGGAGTTGTGGACTGGTGTATTGTCCTGGTGGAAATGCCGCTGAGCCAATTTGAAGAGTGCTGGCCTATTCCCAAGGAATCTCTTCCTGAACTCCCTTAAAACCTCAACATAGTAACCCTAGCCCTAACCCTTTGGCCAATCAACTGTGGTGTATTGACTTCCTTACTCCTCCCACACCTCTCATCACCCCTCACAGACTCTCTGCCTTCCTTGAATCTCTTATGCCACCACTCAAAAACTGATGCTCGATTCATGCAAGAGGGTCGAAAAGCAGTCTGAAGTATTCCATACGTTTCTGTGGTATTTTTTCCAAGTTTAAAACAGAATTTTATTGCATATCGTTCTTCTAAAGTGTCAGAATGCATTTTTTACATTCACCAGCTGTGACAATCCTTCTTTAGTATGGTGTATTCCAATTGCTGCTGTAGCTGTTCGTTTGAACCTGAAATCATAAAAATTGGTCGGTCATCTCATAAGATATATAGCAATAACATACTGACTTTTTAAGAGTCTACATCAATTTTAAAAGCCCATACGAAAAAAAGTCTGGAAACCTATCGTATGTACCTCGTATATATCATGAATCGAAAATCCCCTCATTTCAATCTCTCAAACAACGTCGAATGAAAAATAACAAGAAAGATTCTCTCATTAATTTTTATAGACCGTTTTATTTATTTATTTACTTAAAATAACCTCTTTGAAAAAAAAAAATCCCAAAAGTAGAAAACAATAAAATAATTAGAGATGAGAAAATATTTTAAAACAATAACCAAATTTCTCATTATCGAAACGAACGATTAATCAGTGTTGAAATGTAAACAAATTTCAAATAAACATTTTCAGAAAATGACCTGAGGCCTAAACTAGTCGGTTTTCATAACAAATTAAAAATATTCACGAATTTTTGTGTTCATTATTTCATCTATATTCACACAGAACCACATGCATACACATAGACATATTTTATGCAGCAATCGAACACAAAAAGAATACAGGCATGAATGGGCAGGGAAGGTGATCCACTAGGAATTATGCAAGAAACTGAAATTTTACCATACTAACAAATGGTATGTACACAAACCAGAGTCTGTCCTTAAAAAGGAAAGATATTTTTGGACTTTGAAATAGAAACGGGTAGCCAAAACCAAGTCAGAAAATCAGACGTAGTTTTGTTTAACAAGAAAGAAAGAACTCGTCATCTATGAGGCTTTGCTGTCCCTGCGGATCATAGTGAAAGTGAAAGAAAGGCAAAATTTTGACAAATACCAGAACATTGTCAGAGAGCTGAAAAACTATTGAAAATGAAATTGACACTAGTATCACTGATAATCAAAACCTTTGGAATTGTCCCCAGAATAATCGGAGCCTTTAGAATTGTCCACTAGAACGTGAAACAGAGACTCAATAAACTGGATATAAGAGAAACTACAGAAGCCATTATACCCAAAAAACTACTAAAATCGGCTAGGATAATTAGAAGAGTCTAGGAGACCTGGGGGAACTTGCTGCCACTCGATTTCAGAGAAAAGCCATCCGTTAGAGCTAGTGCGAAAAACTCATCGGTTAAAATGACGATTGAACCAATTGTGATTGGTGCTTTAGGCACAATAACTAAAGGATTATTAAAAGGCCTGGAAGACTTGGAAGTTGGCAGACGGGTAGAGACTATCCAAACGACAGCATTACTGAGAACAGCCAGAATCCTGAGACGAGTCCTGGTGACTTGAGGAGACTTGCTGTCACTCAAACTCCAGTGAAAAATCACCAGCAAACGCTGATGGGAAAAACTCTAAAGGAGTAAATAATAATAATAATAATAATAATGCGAAAATGAAGAAAGTAATGGTAGTAATAGCAGGGTCTTCCTCCTTTCCAAAGTCACGTGACTAGAAGTCTTTTGACAAAGAACATTAGAAATATTCACTCAGAGGACGAGAGAAGCAGCGGATATGGAACGAAAAGCCAAAGAGTAAAGCTTTGCAAAAACTTTAATCTTTAATTTCGTTGAAATGTTGAATAATGTTGTCCGTTTGTAAATATTTTAGAATAGTCTGCTGTAGAATCGAAGTAAGATTTTAATGTTTTGCTTTTTAGATGTTGAATGTAAGTTTTGCAGTGAAAAAAGGATGGAAAAATGAAGAAGGTTTTGGTAGTTTTAAGAGTGTCATTTCCTTTCCCAATTCACGTGACTAGAACTCATTTTGACAAGAAGCTGATAATCAGTAGCAGATGGGGGAGTGTATAAATGATATTGCATATTTGAAACGCTGGTCAAAGATCATAATAAACAGATACAACAAAATTTCTCTGGTTGAAACAATTAAGTAATATCAGTTACGAATGAATCTTAACACCTTATAAACACCATGTAAAGAGTTTAAATAACAAATGAAGATATAAAACGAGCAGTTTTTAACGAAAATTGACTCTTGAATTTTAATTAAGATGAAATATCAAATTTATGATGGTTTTAATCTTTTTGATACCCACATAAGCGTCCTCTTGCTTTTAAGAGTACATGGTCACATCCGTGATCGGAGGGCAGATAAGAAACAAACCCTGGGTCTAGTATAGCTAAATATACAACCCATGAAAAAAAAAAACAAATCCAAACAAGTCAACGTGGACTCAGACGACAGATCCGGGTGTCATGCTCCCTTGATAGCAAACATGGAGGATCTGATAGGTATCCTGCCGGTTGTTTTAATTTTTGGTACACAAACAATGGACAAAGCTACCACTCAACTCAGAGACACTGGTAGAGAAAATGGACCAGGGAAGACAACAAACACATACTTCATTTTGATTGTCTAAATTTCTGAGACGAAGCTTGATGATTTTTATCATTAAGGGTTTTCGGACTATTGTCTTCATCTTTATTGTTATTTCCAAACGTTTCGGCCGATATGTCCACCGGCCTTCTTTGGGTGTTTGTCGAACCCGGGAACCTTCACAGAACTTCGAACTACGTCCTTTATTGAATCCACAGGGGTCGCCTGTTCTGATTCCGTTAGACATAACCGGGTACAAGTGTTAAGTATTCCTGTATTGTTACTCGCCTGCCGTCAGGATTGAACCGGCTACCTTCAGAATATTGTCTTCTTCATTTTGATCTTTTGAGAAATCCTACCTAAAGAGGGTATTGAAAAAGAATAAAAGAAATTTGGGCAGAATCGGCCACAATTAATTCAACAAGCCAAAGATTTGCTAACCAAACTAGAATGATACTAAAGAGGTTGATTTTCGTGATAATTGAAATATTCTAACTAGTAAATGGAGAAGAATATCAACAAAACTCCAGTCTCTAAACCGAAACGCTAAATACAGAAAAGCAATCATTCCCGAACCGAACTGAAACGTAAAATAGTGAAAACCGAAACACCACATACTCAAATATCATAAAACAAATATTAACATAAGAAGACAAAATAAAAATGAAGAGTTAATAAATAAAATCATAACGAAAAGAAGACGGCATTACCATCTCTCTGGAATCAAGACTGGTAAAAGTCAAGGTAGAAATCGACGCAAACAAATTGTTACCAGATATTCTAACGAACATCAATGAACTAAAAGGGATAATTTATGCAGGAGCAAAATTAGTCTGTGATAAGATCGGTGTTTCCCAACGGAAATTGAACAGAAGTAGAAAACCTGGACGGTAAATTCGTCTTGAAAGACAGTTGAAGAAATTGCAACAACGAGCGAAAATTCCAAGGAAGGGAAAACACACAGGGATATGTTCTGCTGAAAAAACCAAAACAAAACAGCTGAAAAATCTGGACAAAAGAAAAGACACTTGAAAATACACGGACAAGAGAAGAGAGACTTAAAAGATAGGGACAAGTGAAGAGAGACTTAAAAAGATAGAGACAAGAGAAGAGAGACTTAAAAGATAGGGACAAGAGAAGAGAGACTTAAAAGATAGGGACAAGTGAAGCGAGACTTAAAAAGATAGAGACAAGAAAAGACACTTGAAAATACACTTGAAAATACACGGACAAGAGAAGAGAGACTTAAAAGATAGGGACAAGTGAAGCGAGACTTAAAAAGATAGAGACAAGAGAAGAGAGACTTAAAAGATAGGGACAAGTGAAGCGAGACTTAAAAAGATAGAGACAAGAGAAGAGAGACTTAAAAGATAGGGACAAGTGAAGCGAGACTTAAAAAGATAGAGACAAGACTTAAAAGATAGGGACAAGAGAAGAGAGACTTAAAAAGATAGAGACAAGAGAAGAGAGACTTAAAAGATAGGGACAAGAGAAGAGAGACTTAAAAAGATAGAGACAAGAGAAGAGAGACTTAAAAGATAGGGACAAGAGAAGAGAGACTTAAAAGATAGGGACAAGTGAAGCGAGACTTAAAAAGATAGAGACAAGAGAAGCGAGACTTAAAAAGATAGAGACAAGAGAAGAGAGACTTAAAAGATAGAGACAAGAGAAGAGAGACTTAAAAGATAGAGACAAGAGAAGAGAGACTTAAAAGATAGGGACAAGTGAAGCGAGACTTAAAAAGATAGAGACAAGAGAAGAGAGACTTAAAAGATAGGGACAAGAGAAGAGAGACTTAAAAGATAGGGACAAGTGAAGCGAGACTTAAAAAGATAGAGACAAGAAAAGACACTTGAAAATACACTTGAAAATACACGGACAAGAGAAGAGAGACTTAAAAGATAGGGACAAGTGAAGCGAGACTTAAAAAGATAGAGACAAGAGAAGAGAGACTTAAAAGATAGGGACAAGTGAAGCGAGACTTAAAAAGATAGAGACAAGAGAAGAGAGACTTAAAAGATAGGGACAAGTGAAGCGAGACTTAAAAAGATAGAGACAAGACTTAAAAGATAGGGACAAGAGAAGAGAGACTTAAAAAGATAGAGACAAGAGAAGAGAGACTTAAAAGATAGGGACAAGAGAAGAGAGACTTAAAAAGATAGAGACAAGAGAAGAGAGACTTAAAAGATAGGGACAAGAGAAGAGAGACTTAAAAGATAGGGACAAGTGAAGCGAGACTTAAAAAGATAGAGACAAGAGAAGCGAGACTTAAAAAGATAGAGACAAGAGAAGAGAGACTTAAAAGATAGAGACAAGAGAAGAGAGACTTAAAAGATAGAGACAAGAGAAGAGAGACTTAAAAGATAGGGACAAGTGAAGCGAGACTTAAAAAGATAGAGACAAGAGAAGAGAGACTTAAAAGATAGGGACAAGAGAAGAGAGACTTAAAAAGATAGGGACAAGAGAAGAGAGACTTAAAAAGATAGAGACAAGAGAAGAGAGACTTAAAAGATAGGGACAAGAGAAGAGAGACTTAAAAACGGGGACAAGAGAAGAGAGACTTAAAAGATAGAGACAAAAGAAGAGAGACTTAAAAGATAACGAGACCAGGTCAAACAATATAATAAAACAGGACACTCCAAATCAACAAAAGAAAATTCTACCTACAAGTTGGTGGAGAATTCACGCGGAAATAGCAACAACCGGATGCAAAAAAAGCAACAATTTTGGAGTAAAATATGAGAACGAAAAGATCATCACAGAAACGGCGAATGGATAAATAATAGGAAAGAAAGAACAACAGCGACTCAAGGAAGGCCTTGAGGCGGAAATATACATGGAACCGCTCAGAGCAACACTCAAGAAAATACCGAATCGGAAAACAATGGTATTCATGGATTCTGGTTTTAAAAATTCACGTCTATTTACGACAAATAGGCTCTTGAACTGAGAAGATGCTTAGGAGAAACAAATGAATGGCCAAGGGGAAGACCACCCTGATCTAGAAAGACCTCCCCCCCAAAGAAATTTTCTCAAGCAACTCTTGGCTGATAACATTTCTACCTACGATGTGGGAAATCCTTACAGCACACATTATGGAGGAGATGTTTTATTCGCTTGTAAATCGCGGACAGTTTCTGGGAGAACATAAGGGATGCCACAAAAGAATAACTGAAGAATTAATCTACTACATATTGATCATTGCTTCCTCAAGAAGTGCAAAGTGAGGCTGAAAATGTAGCCATGGTTTGGACTAACTACAAAAATGACTACGATAACGTCCCGTAATCCTTAGACTGTCTAAAAATGTACATGATATCCGACAAATCATAGAACTCAGGACGGACGCCATGAAATACTGGAAGGTGAAATTGATCAAAGGAGGAAAAACTTTAGCTGAGGTGAATATCCAGAGAGGCATCTTCAAGAAAGATGTACTTTCATCGTTAATATTTGTAGTAGCAATGATGCCACTCAAACACACATTTAGAAAATTCATTTAATTGCAAGAAAAGATTAAGTAAGTAAAGTTGTCTCCCTTTAGTCGAGGGCGACCTGAAGGCTCCCTTTTTAATAGCGACTACACCGAGGTGTAGGGGTTATTCCTTTCCCTCCACTTTACCCTTGATACGTACCTTATATTGCTGAGTGTTAAGCAAGGAGACATCAAATACCATTTTTAAAGTCTTTGGTATGACTTGACCTGGGCTGGAACCCAGGTCTCCCGAACCATTGGCGAACACTCTACCCACTAGAACACTCTTGGACGACATCAAGCAAAAAAAGGAAAAAAAATTGGATACACTGATAGAAACAATAAGAATATACAATCAGGATATAAGAATGGAATCTAGCACAGAAAAATGTACCATTCTCATAAAGAAAAGTGGAAAAAGACAAATAACAGAAGGAATAGATTTGCAAAATCAAGAAATAATCAGAACGTTCGTAGAAAAGGAAAATTACAGTACTTAAGAATATTGGAAGCAGACACCATCAAACTAGCGGAGACGGAATAATAAAACAAAAAACAAAATGAGTATCTTAGATGAACGAGAAAGCTTGTCGAAACAAAACTCTGCAGTAGGAATCTCATCTAACAGGTTGATACCTGGGACCATTCTTAAAATAGACGAGGGAAGAATTTCAACCAATAGATCTGAAAACAAGAAAACTCTCGACAATGCATACGGCCTTACATCCGAAAGTTGACGTAGACATACTATATGTATCAAGAAAAGAAGGATGAGGACTCGCCAGCATTGAAGATAGTATGGATGCATCAATACAAGAACCGGAAGACTACATTGAAAAGAATAATGAAAGACTAATCATAGAAACGAGTAACAGCACTGACAACATAGATATAAACAGAGCAACAATAACTTGGAAAAAAAGATAAGCGGCAAACTGGCAAAATCTCACCTAAGAAGACTTAGTCATTGCCAAGAAAGGGAAAATTGAAGAGAGAAAATGAATCTCTTCTAATGGCAGCAGAAAACGCTAAAAAGACCAATCATGTAAAGTTGAAAATCGGAGGACGAATGAAGACCATCCAAACTACAGCATTTCAAATTCAGCCAGTATCATCATCATCATCATGTCGTGCCGCTAGCACGGATATCCCTGACCTTTTCTCGCCACTTCTCCCTATCGTTCATCGCCTCTGGCAGATCTTCAGGGCTACATCCCATATCCTCACATAGCTGTTGGATGTATGTTCGAGCTGGTCGTCCTGCTTTTGCTTGGCCATATGCGGGGGTCCATAGGAGTACATCGCTTATGAGCTCGTCCTTGCTTCTCCAGCAGTGTCCTGCATGTCTGGTTCGTCTAACTTGTATAGTTTTCGTGATGGGAGGCAGGTGGCCGTATAGTTGGTGCCTTGTGGGGTGTTGCCGCCAGGACTTGTTCAATATTGCTCGCAACATTCTTGTGTAATTGCCGTCTAGCTTCTTCTCCAGTCGTTTTGTTAGCGTCCAAGTAGTGCATCCATATAGCAGTATCGATACGACTGCTGCCTGGAAGAAACTGCGTTTCATTTTATCGGCCAGGTCTGATTTCCATATGATCGAAAGCCTATCGATAGCTGTCCATGCCTTCGTTAGTCGTGTGTCGATGTCTTTTTCGGTTGATGAGACGCTGCTTCCTAGGTAGGTGAATTTGTCTACTAGTTTCAGAGAGGTTCCGTCTAGTGTGGAGATGTCGCCTACTGAGATGAATTCTGGATACGTGAGAAAATTTGCTGTCACTCAGACTCTAGCAAAAAATCATTAGTTAATGCTGAAAAACTCACAAGGAATAATAATAATAGAAGGCAGAACTTGGTAAGAACGGTTATCTCCTGGGAATTGTGCAAATCAAATGAATTTCGCCGTTCAGCAGACCAGTAAGAAAGCGAAAAAATTGAGAAATACCTGGATCTTGCCCGAGTACTGAAAGAGCTATGAAGCATGAAGGTGGCAATGATACTAATGATAGAAATCACGCTTAGAACAGTGCCAAATGGCATGGAAATGTTTGGCAGGGCTTGATATATTAGGGAAATAGCAATATTATAATCTAGCCCAAACAAGACAATGGTATAAACAAAAACCACTTCCACTCTAAGATGGTGAATATGTTGCACGACATATAAAAAGGAAATATGACACTAACTTTTTTATGTAGATTTTTAAAAAATAGTCGAATTTTTAGCACTTAGAAATTCTTAAAGTAAAAAAATTATTAGAATATCTAAAATTTATTAGAATATCTAAAATGTTATCAGATAATAACAACGTTTTAATAATCAAAAATTTTTAAAAATTCACCTGGAATCATATTCCATAATTATCATCTTTCTTAACCTGAAGGTATAAATCTAGCAATATATGGAAGCTCAATCACACAATAAACAACTTATTTCACTATGGAGATTCGCTATTGAACTTTAATGAAAGTTTAGAAGCCTTGATGGCGTAGTGCTGGACTGCGACATTGTAGTAAGTGAGTTGGAACTCCAGCTACGTTATAACATTTAATTTCGAATTAATACCCAACAAGAAGGCTTGAACCCTCTTATTCCCCCACCCTCAAGTAGGTTAGATAGTACCACTTCTGTTCTGCTATGAGGATGGCTTTGGCATTAAATAACCCTTGAATATTGATATGCCATTAAATAGAGAAACTAAACTAAACTAAACCTGAACTTTTATCAGAAAACAGAATTTGCTACACATACATTTTTCACATTCAAATTTTACTGTTTTGATTTCCTTGTAAAGGAGACAGTATTTCATTTCCCTGATTCATAATATTAACTAAGGTAAACCATTTCCGAAACGAAATTGTATTAACTACTTATAAATGATTTATAGTTATTTTATCGCATTTATTCTGGTCATAATTTAAGACGATCGGAACAAATGCCGAAGGTGAGGTAAAAAATAAGTTGCCTCGTTTCCATTTATCATGGCTCAGTCCTGGACAGGAGAAAGAGGTACGTTTTGGAAGACTTTGCAGACAGAACTCATCGAGTCAACAAATAGCACAGAGAGAGAGAGAGAGAGAGAGAGAGAGAGAGAGAGAGAGAGAATAGGAGATGGATAAAGAGGGAGAAAGGTAGTGGGAGAGAGTGAGAGAGAGGAAGGGAAAGGAAATTGGGGAAAGAGAAGAAGAGAAAGGAAAGAGAAAGAGAGAGAAAGAACGAGAAAGAGAAAGAAAGAGAGATAGAGGAAGACAGAAAGAGAGGGAGAGTAGAGAGTGATAGATAGATCGCGTGTGAGAGAGAAAACCTGCCGATTTGTCAATAATTTTTACTTATGATATTAGCCGCCATCTCCAGGTGTTATTTATCGCATTGTTCTGTTGTTGCTGTTTCCGACAACCAATGAATCTGATGACCGGCTCTGTGACTAACCACAAAAGTCCAGCCATTAGAACTCTACCAGTTGGTGTGAGAAATGGTCACACAAAAGTTGGGTATTTTTAAAAAGCGTTGGTCGGTTTGTAACCGACAGAGAACAATTAATGACCTAAATTTTGATGCCAGCGAAGCCCCCCCCACATCAGCAACATTTGGAGTTAGACTACTGTTTTGTAAGTAAGAGGGCTTTCCTCGACTTGAAAAAAACATTTCATGTTTCTGTCTTTTAGAGACCTGTCCAGAGGGTCATTGAAATAGCAATAATAAAATGTATGTTTTTATCTGTGACCACGTATCTGATTTTTTTCTTTCCTTTCATCTCGTTTTTGTCTTCGTCAAATTATCGTTGAGACCCCTTAACGCAACATTATCTCTCTATCAAGTCGTCTCAAGAGAATTTTTTTGGCGTCGTCTTTATCTACGCTGTTTCTCGTTGTTGTAGAAATCTCGAGCGAATTGGGCTGGAATTATTAAAAGAAGAACAGTTTGAATTATGTAGTTGAATCATAATTCTAGTCAGAATGATCAATTTTAGAGTTAGTGAAAGGTTTTGCAATATGCTCGCTACGAACTCGTTTAAGTATATTATCTGATTAAAGCTGATCAAGCTGTTCAGTGTACACTCTGCGGTTGGTATGCTGACACGTCATACATTGTTTCACTCAATGTGGGATTTGAAAGCCGCTCAGATAAAGATGCAACGTCGTCTAATTCGGAAACTTGCTTTATATGCTTTACGAGTTTGAAGTGAGAGATAAGGCTATGGAAGATATCAAATATATTTGTAGTGTGAAAAGTGAAGGCGCTCTTGGTAGAAGTTTCGCTCGGGTTGCGAAACCCTTGACAATCAGGCAATGTTAAGTAGGCCAAAAACAATGGAATCTGAGGACGTATCCCCCCAACCATAGCGATAAATCTGGTGAGAAGCTTTCGGCCGGAGAGTGTCTAGCGAGCTCGTCATCTTACAGTCCTGTGTGGTTCCTGATATTTTCGACTTCAACAAAAGTATCCGAAACTGCTGAATTATGTCTCAAGTTAATGCAAAACTTTTGACTCACTCTAGTATAAATAATTTTGAATTGGAGACAAGTGTTCTGAGATTCTTTATAATTGTTATTTGAAGAACTGCAAGTCTCAGATACATAGTTCTCTTGTTATCGGCTCATCCGAAAAAAGAGTGCTTGACTCGACATCATCTTTCATCTTGATAAGCAACCCCCCTAGTTTATTTGCATTGATACCGATGAAAGAACATCTTATTATTTTTAGATCCGCTTTTTCTACCACAACCAATAGGAATACCAGCACACCCCCGTAAAGAAACGCCTAAGAAATGGAGTCGGTGATCCGAGTTCAAATCTTAAACGAGGCTGTCTGAATTTCTCTTTGGGCTTATGCATTTTGGAAGGGCATCTGTTCTCCCTCCAGCTAAGGCAGACTGGGTTCTTTAGCCTTGGTTTGACAACCAGTCAAGGAGAATGAAAACTCTGATTTCAAATCAGGTGTGCTCTGCTTAAAAACCGACCTTGTGTCACACTCTGCTCGTGGTGGAGACGGGGTCGGCCAAATACATACACCTCCACGTGTTTTTTCTCGCGCGTAGCAAACTAAATTATTTCTTTATTTATCTCTCATTTTCTCTCTGAAGTTTGTAAATCGATATATATATATATATATATATATATATATATATATATATATATATAATCTGCTTGAATCAATCGATTGCTATTCAGATAGATATTTTCTACAATCTCCTCTTCAACCCTTCTTTGTTGTTGATTTTTGTAAAGATAAGTTTTTGTGCCCGACAGAACTTTCAACTGTTTTTATAAATACTTTCTCTCATTGCCGATATGTATGCAATAAACAAATAGATAAATAAAAAGTTGAAGTCGACATCAAGGAACAGTCTTGTATCTTTATAAATAAAACTAACTAAATAAATAACTTCAGTGTCTATATACTTAACTGACCTAATTTCTTTTCGATTCTGTTGGAAATAAATGTATGTAAATGCAAAGTTTCGAATCAGATGTGAATACCGTCTGCTGAACAAAAATCCATAGTAAACCGCTGAGAATATTCGCCAGCAGACACCCCAGGGGGCAAAATCTTAGCAGGGGGCTCTAATCAATTACACAAGGTTCCAACTCTCCTGTCTCTTGAAGTTGGCTTCTCTCTCTCTCTCTCTCTCTCTCTCTCTCTCTCTGTCTCTGTCTGTCTGTCTGTCTGTCTCTCTCTTACATCCTGTGCGGCCAGGGCAGATTCGGGTTTTTTGTGTGAGCTGAGGGCGAGGTAGGCGGATCCAACAGCTACGATTGGTGAGGACTGCAAAACTAAGTTTGAAGAGTGATATAAAGTTGAAGAGAGAGAGAGAGAGAGAGAGAGAGAGAGAGAGAGAGAGAGAGAGAGAGTGGGGGGGGCAGACGGACAGACAGACAGATCTAATTCTGTGGAATTTTTAGTTCTAATGATTTATTGAATATGATTACATCACACACACACACACAAATATATATATATATATATATATATATATATATATATATATATATATAAGAATGAAGAATGTTTCATAGACTATACAACCCTAATGCCGAGAGGGTAGCATTTATGCTCTTGCAAAATTTATTCTACAATATCACTCTCGTGACACATGGAGCAGTTGAATTGATTCCATCGTGGTACTTGTCTCATTCATACATTCAATATTCCTGCGTCGCGTCTATCCAAAGACGAACAAATCTATCTATCTATCTATCTATCTATCTATTTCCTTCTGTTCATATCTATCTATCTATCTATCTTAATCATTAAGATGTGTCAGAGGGTCATTTTATAAAACTGATTTGAATTCAGATTTTTTCTTCTATCTCTGCTTCCAATGCAAAAGAATTCAGTCTGCCCAACTATTTATCCATAGCTTGAAGGAGAACAGATGAGTTCATGCCTTTCCAAAAAGCATTGATTAATAAACCTTACAAACGATTAATACAGGACTAGCAAATTGACTATATTGTCCTTGGTTGATACATTTCGTGAAATCGGTAATGCATTGGATCGAAAGTGTGTCCACTTCGAAATTCTCAATGATATTTCAGATCAATCACTAAACGTTTTTCAAAGGCAGATTGGGATGTCTACAACTACTGTTTACAAACTTACAAGAATCTTAAATAGTTTAAATACAAACGAGGAAAAATAGTTACATTCTTTTATAAACTCCCCGTTTATGTATTCTTGTCGGTATGTGTGTGTGTGTGTGTGTGTGTGTGTGTGTGTGTGTGAACGTAAGCACTCATGTCTGTACAAATATTTGGCACCGGATTAAATAAACTAGCGGCATGACATACAACTTAAATGGTTTTAGCTCAGATTTTCTTGGTCAGGCTGAGAAATTTCCTGCACGCCATGATATATAATACTGATTCTTTTCAAAGTATCCTTCTTAACTCTCTATTAACGCACCTGCTGATCATATGCTTCCCATCTCCATCAAGTCACCCATTTACGCATCTACTTTAACCCCCCACCCCCCACTTTTATCTTATCGACTGACATACCTACCGAACATTCGACTTTTCTTACCTTGCCAGGTCCCTCCTCATTTCCATGTCACGTGGTATCAACTTGTCAATAGTTTTCGTTTTCCACATCATCTGTCTTTAGTCGGTCTTTTAAGCCAAGAATTCAGGAACTTTCTGCCATTGAATAATTCTGGTGCCTTGCAGAATTCCTATTTACCGAAATTCATGAAGACGAGAGCATGTAGACAAAATCCATCGCAGAACGGTGATTCATCCGTCATTAGCAGAAAAAAGCTTTGAAACTTTTTGACCTGAAATCATACACATACACACACGTATATATATATATATATATATATATATATATATATATATATATATATATATATATATAAGCCATTCAATAAATATGGGAAATTAAAAAAACAGTTTTTCTTATTTTTTTTTCATAGATATAAACTCTGAATTGTTTAGAATTGGTTTATTGCAAAAATCATTTTTATCTCACAAAAATATTTGTTTTGAGGCTATTCAAAATGGTGGCAAATCAAACAGAGTGCTCCAAGTTTGAACAGAGGGCCTAGAAGAGAAAACTGCATGAAATGTGATTTGTACCAAATAGTATGTTTTACTCAAAGAATGGGCCAAAGTTTGGTTTACCATAACGAGCTTGAACCGAAGAGACAGTCCGTAGAGAAGAGAGACAGAGACTCTCCGGAAAAGAAAAGGTTCCGGGCTCAGTGGTCAGTAAAGTAGATCGTGTTGACAGTCTTCTGGGACTTGTAAGGACCCATCACTATTGATTTCCTTGAGAAAGGTGCAATTATAAACATTGTATCGTATTGCCAATTCCTTAAGCAAGATTTCACCTTATTTATTGAATGATCCTAATATATATACTGTGATGGAACTCATCGCCAACGCAGTGGATCTTCTCACTGTATTACGTGACTTCACGCTGTTTTTATTGCATAGAGTCCGATGTGGTGTCACAAAAGACAAAGAAAAAAGAAAAGTCGAACTGAAGATTTGATGGACAGGATTCGCTTAAAGAGGAATTGCTGTGTGTCTCCGCTCATGTGTCCGACACGAATTTTACTTTGCCAGATCCCAGCAGATCAGCCTAGCTTTAGGGATGTCTACAGACTCTGGGTATATGTTTGATTCAGGCAGATTCCTTTGATCATCTCACTAAAATCAGACTCCTTCTCCTCTTTTTTTTTGTAATTTTGACTCTACCTGTATATTTGCAGGAGTGAATATTTCCTAATTCTGGGCTTTCGGCCTTCCATAGATTGGATATAAAAATATGGCCAAACAACTACAGGACTCCAAGACGCTCTAAAAAGTCTGACAAATTGAAGTCTTTTCACTAACGAATCAGCTTTAACTGAACCTCACCACTTCGCCAATAGTCAGGGAGACCGGGGTTCAATCCAAAGACTCAAAAATGGTACTTGATGGGACCTTGTTTAACACTCAGTATTATAAAGTAAGGATCAAGGGTAAAGTAAATCAATCTAGGGAATGGAGTAGAGCTCTCCGCTGCTCGTCGGTATAGTAGCTACTGAGAAGGGAGCCTTCGGGTTGTCCCTGACAAAGGTCTCCAACAACTAACTTACATACCTATGGCCAACTCAAAACCATACACATATGTACACACGAATGTTTATATATACATACATATACCCACATCTATTCAAATGTCTGCCGTGATGTGTAAATACATATACTTATGTATATATATATATCTACTCGATATATTACCCCCTTAAAGGACCATCGCCTTAATACTAACAGTGTAGTCATGGTAATTACACTAACTTTCGCTGTCGATTTCTATTTCTATTCTAAAACTTAAATAATAAAACAGAAACCTGGCAAAGATAAATGAAATATAACCTTGCAATAACAATAATTCATTTTTGAATAGAAAAATTGAAACTCGGTTTTTGTATGAGAAAATAAGTAGTTATTTACTGAACAAAGATGTAAGTGGAAAAGCAATTTTCATTATTCGTTAAAGTCGACACAAATTTCTTTTTTTTCTTTTTTTTTTTTTACTTTCTATATTTGTAATGCAGAAGTTAAATCATTTAATGTTTTGTCCATCCCTTACTTACAAAAACTTCTTCCTCTTCTTCTTCTTCTTCTTCTTCTTCTTCTATCAAGCGGTTTATAAGGATAATTAAATCACTGCTAATCTCCTAATTAATGTCCCTATTGTAGTGACACCTGTTTATTAGTATCTGGATGCATCTATGGACACTCCCTGTCGGCAGGATATTAGATACGCTGACTAATGAAAATAATAAGTGATCTACCATTTCTGAATACACAGACTATATATCCTCTGAATAGGAGTAAGACCTCTTCTTCCAAAAAATGGTGTCATAGCTAACGGGCTGAACTGCATGATCTTAGTTGGTGAGTTCGAAATTCACCCGTGCTGATACATTAACTTCAGACAAATATCCTTTAGAAAGACACGAACCTATGTATCACTCAGTAATATCACAACTTTTTTTCTAACTTGGATGGCTTTGGCATTAAATAACCCATGAATGTTGATTTGTCAGAAAAATAACGAATTAAAAAAGGGTTGTCCAGTGTATTACACTTAACTGAATCTGATGGTGAGGCACAAGTTCTGGAATTTTTGAGAGTGCGGAATCATTACTCCCATGTCCACTCTAAACCGGTGTGTTACTACTTGTAAATGTCCCATCTATGGGTAAAATAAATGTTTGAAAAATAACTGTCTACGTTTGAACTCTGAGTAAAAAATCAAATGAAAAAACGACACAAAAAATGAATATGAACGAAGAATGAACGCGACTCCCTAACCTTTAGGCATAAAATAACTTCTGACCGTTTGACATGCCATTAAAATCAATCAAACAATTAATCAGATCATTATGAAAGGAATAATAAAAACGATACCCTAATACATTGAACAGAGAGCTCAATAATCACCAACTTGAGTCTGACTGAATAAATTCGTAAATTATCCGAGAAGATCATAGCTATGATGATCATCTCAGGTTATTTTCGATGTCTTCTTAGTCTGAGCGGTGAATCGAGTTGAAGCCATGTCATTAAGGAATGGTCTAATAGAATAGATATCTCATCATCATAGCCATGATGAGATATCTATTCTTTTAGACGATTTGTTAATGAAATAGGTTCAACCCAATTCATCGTACATGAGACACAGAATGTCCATTGTATTTTCGCGAAAACACTAACCTGACTTTGATAAATATCCCTTTTTTAATCTTTTTCTTTTCATTCTAATTTTTATCTCCTTTTTTAAAATCTCTCTTTCTCTTTATGCATATAAAATCCCTGTAAAAAATTATGGAAATGGCACATTCAGAGAATACATACTACGTTTTCACACACACAAACACGTGTATATATATATATATATATAGTTAATATATTCTGTCTGTCTGTCTGTCTATCTTTCTCAATGTATATATATATTGAAAATGTGTTTTAGATATGTTTAGCAGTAAATAAACGAAAAACACATAAGACAGAAAACATTTTTACTAAATTTCGGGTTATTCCGTTATATTTTCCTCTGCATAGCTTGGAAAAAATATACCATTATTTTGAATAATTTAATCCATTTTATCTAAGGTAGATTTTATGAAGCCAGAACGTTTATTAAGAAAGAAATATTTTTCATCTTATCTGTTATTTGTGTATTTACTTCTAAATGAAAAAACCCCAAAGTGAACGCCCTCTAAATGTGCTAATTCCGTAATTTTTTTCTGGCGGCCGTAAATAATTAATTATTTTACTCTTCATGTGTTTTTAGCTCTGGTTTTAGCTGTAGAGTTTTTACAGAGATTTGGGTGACAGCAAGTCCATTCAGGTTTTCAGGACTAATCTGTGTATTCTTGCTGATCTTATCAGCACTGAGGTCTTGATGATTTCCAGTCTTCCCCAGAATTCTAGTTCCACTACTTTCTCTTTTAACCCAAACGCAAAAGTCTTTTCGACTTCTTTCATTTCACTTTGTGGTAGCAGACACCCCCCACCAAATCCATTTGAAGACCAGTTCTTTTCTTCTTTTTAACACTAAGCCTAGTCTACCGAGTGGGATTCAGTGATCCATTTATAATAAAAATTCCTGAGAGTTATTTTCATTTTAATTATCATTATTATCAGTTGTATTAATAGAATATCACTTCTTTTGAGTTTTTCACATCAGCGTCAGCTTACATTCTTTCAAAGGAATCCAAGTGACAGCAAGCCTCTTCTGTTCTCCAGGACTCTTCTGAGTATTCTAGCCGATGTTTATTCTTATTAAAATCCTCATTACATAATAACTGTCTCAACCAAAATAGCACAACGTAGCGAGATTTTAAAAGAGCAATAAACCCAAGGTGCTGTAATTGATAAAACCTATTCTCTGTCCAATTAGCAAATGAATAATGATTTTGCTCCGTCTGCAGAATATTTTTTGATTAAGAAATTTTTTGATATCAGTCTATATTTTTGAGATGAGATATTTACTATTGTCCTCGCCTTTGTCGCCATGTTTATCAAAACGTTTCAGCCGTTGTACGCTCCAGGCTACTTCATGTGGTTGGAATGTCGAACTTAACCCTTTATTTCGCTTTCCGGAGTTCCACGTGCCATGTTTAATGGATGCCAGTTATCAGTTATCTCCTGTAAATTTCCCCCTGAAAGTTCTCCACTGCCTACACCGGGTATTGATCTCACGCTCTTTTGGTTACGCCTTTATCTATTGTGCCATATGTCCTTGAGGACATCTGTGCAAGAATTTCTGGGTATTATAAACCTAATGTCTTCAGCAATCATTTTTTACCAGTGTTCATATTGCAATTTTGCTGTTTTCATTGCATTTTTTTAACAGAGCTCATATTGCAACTTTGTTGTTATTATGGCTTTTCCCTGGCACTCCTTATTACTGGTTCCAATATTGTATTAATTTCTCTGCTTGGTCGGCTTAGGAGATTTTTTGTAGCCAAGCATATGTGCTGATTCTTTAAGTTTACGAATTTTCCAATGGTGTTCCTTGTCTATGATCTCAGCCTGGTCCCACTGTGGGCGGTGATCTCTATTCTCTATATATGTGGTCAGCCACGCCTGATTTTTCAACTTCCCCACGTGTTACAGCCTTCTGGTGTTCCTGAAATCAACACGAGATAACTGATCACTGACATCCATTAAACATGGCTCGTGGAACGAGAACAGTCTACCCCGATAAGCGAAATAAATAGTTAAGTTCGACATTCCAAACACCTGACGAAGGCCGGAGCGTACAACGGCCGAAACGTTGTGATAAACATGGTGACAAAGATAATGACAATAATCCGAAAAATGTAAATGATTTTTCGATATTGCAAAGGGAATTTTGAATTGCAAATATAAAACCCTTCACACCTTTCTTTGTATAAGCATCAATATCACCATGGATTTTTCTGTCAATAGGAACCCAATTGGTTCTCGGGTCGTCTAGAATCTAATAGTCAAATATTGAAATCGTCTTTGAGATGAGAAGATAATGAAATAAAACCCGTACTAAACCGAGATGAACTGTTGCGAGATGTCAGCCCCCAGCGAAAGTTTCTCGGCAGTTTTCTTGGGTCGTTTTCTATTCTCTTTTCCCGCGTCAGCAGTGAGGTGAGCGGTTGGCTGCGTGGTAGCGGCTGATAGCACTAAGCCGATAAGCGAAGGATTAGGAGCTAATCAATATTTGTCTCTGCCGATGTTTGCCATCGAAAAGTCGACGTGCGGAAAAAAAAGGAATAGAAAACCGGCGGGAAAGATCCACGGAAATATGGAAATGTTGTTTCTTCAAAGCTGAAATTTTGACGGAGGGAAATATTCTCCTCGGTTGAATAGTATCGACCGTGATGTGTCTAAAAACCTTTCCTCCACATCAATAACTGATATATATATATATATATATATATATATATATATATACTAGATAATCTATGAATCCTTTGAGTTACTATTCTGATAGCTGTCCATAATTATGATAATGCATCAGCTTAGGAAGGATAAAAAATTCGAGAATTTAGATGATTGAAAATTGACCTTTTGAGCGGAGTAAATTTAGCAATCTCAAGTAAACTGGACTGGAAATTACGTCATTTTCTAAATTGCACTGATATAAATCCCGTTATGTGGTGTCGTTTTCGTTGATTTATGGTCACACGCACACTTACACATATATATATATAGAGAGAGAGAGACGCACACACACACTCACTCTGAAACACACTTATTCGAGGGTGAGTTAGAAATTTCATAGGATGAAGTCATGTCAGCATTGGATGACTTTTTTGACCAATGGGATCCAAGCACCGCAACAACAATGGAATAAGTGTGCCACAAGAACTATGTTAAAAAATAAGACTCATTTGGTCACATCCCATGAGAGTATCTTGGTCAGTCTATGAACTTTTCAGCCGACCCTCGTATATATGTATATATATTGTGTATTTTATATTCTAAACGACTAATCAATCCAATGGATTCTTTTTGTAATGGCAGTCTATGATGATATTGATGCTTCTCTTTAGGAAAGAGTAATTAATTCTAATTCATAAAAGACAAATTTGTTTGTAGTTTTGTTATATATATATATATATATATATATATGTGTGTGTGTGTGTGTGTGTGTACGTAATATGAACTAGACCATCCCTCTCTTTAATGACACACAAAGAGATCACACTTCCCATCATATCCAACGTAATAGTATATAAATACATATGCATCTCATGGAAACCTCTCGGACCGATTATCACAAAAGTGACAGTCACCAAGCGCCGCTGACTCTGTGTCTACGCAATCCTAATTTACATATAACATTCGCTTTATCGCCAAAATTCGCCCATCATTTTTCATTAAAAGACCAAACTGCATTATTATTATTGTGTGTGTATGCATGTGTGTGTGTGTGTATGTATGTGTTTGTTCATATCTATTTTAGTTTCTATATTCTCTTCATATCTATCTATATATCTATCTATCTATTTTGTCTCTTCAAATAAATCTATCTATCTATCTATCTATCTATCTATCTATCTATCTCACTCTGTTCATATCTATCTATCTATCTATCTCAGTCTCTTCTTTATCTATCTATCTATCTATCTATCTATCTATCTATCTATCTCAGTCTCTTATCTATCTATCTATCTATCTATCTCAGTCTCTTCTTTATCTATCTATCTATCTGTGTCTCTTCAAATAAATCTATCTATCTATCTATCTATCTATCTATCTATCTATCTATCTCAGTCTCTTATCTATCTATCTATCTATCTATCTATCTATCTATCTATCTATGTATCTATCTATCTCAGTCTCTTCTTTATCTATCTATCTATCTGTGTCTCTTCAAATAAATCTATCTATCTATCTATCTATCTATCTATCTATCTATCTATCTATCTATCTATCTATCTATCTCAGTCTCTTATCTATCTATCTATCTATCTATCTATCTATCTATCTATCTATCTATCTATCTATCTATCTATCTATCTATCTGTCTCAGTCTCTTCTTTATCTATCTATCTATCTGTGTCTCTTCAAATAAATCTATCTATCTATCTATCTATCTATCTATCTATCTATCTATCTATCTATCTATCTCAGTCTCTTATCTATCTATCTATCTATCTATCTATCTGTGTCTCTTCAAATCTATCTATCTATCTATCTATCTATCTATCTATCTATCTATCTATCTATCTAAGACTGATCATATTTGTATCAATATCATTATACATGTATGAAACTGGGGCTCGTCTAATAGTTTTTGTAAATTCGAAAAATCTCATGGCAATTAATATCTTTGTTTGGGTAAATCGTTGTGTTGTTATTTTGAATGATCTATCTATCTATCTATCTATCTATCTATCTATCTATCTATCTATGTGTGTGTGCTAAAATTAAGTTTGATTTGATCTTTGCATGCCTTCAGGTTGTTCAGAATTTCAATATTTTTTTAAACAATTTTTTTAGTCGTTCTGTTTTTTCTTGAAATTAAAAGAAGTTCGTTTTCAGTCAACGGAAACAAGAAAAACAAAAGGAATCGAGAATTTTCATTTTCAAAGTTTTCTTTTATTTAGTGTGGTGTTTTTATTTTTCTTTCATTTAGTTTTTTCTTCAATTTTTTATTGTTTTCCAAGTTTATCACCTTTTTTCTCTTTCACTTCCTTCTGGTTCCCTCTTTTTCTCTCATATGCCCTTTCTTTCTCTTATTCTCTCTTTTCGTTCTTTTTTTTAATTATTTAATCTAAGTTTCAAGTCAACCTGGCTTCTTCATCCTTCTTATCTTCTTCCTGTAACTTTTCTTCTTCTCAGCCAACCTTCATTGCCATCGTTTCCAGGTCCACTCTGGCCCGGAATGGTAACACATGATAGGGTCCTATCTCTGGCTTAAATAGAAATAAAATGCGTACTTATGATAAACTGAATTACTTGAAATAGAACTGTTTTGATATTTAAATTGTGTACTAATGTCAAACTGAACTGTTTAAAATAAAACTGTTTTGACATTTAAACTGCGTACTTATGCAAAACGGAATTGTTTGAAATAGAACTGTTTTGACATTTAACAGTGGCGACCGAAACTATACTTATACTAAACAGAATTGTTTGAATTAAAACTGTTTGACTTAACTGAATAGCTTGAAATAGAAATGTTTTTGACAATTAAACTCTGTACTTATGCTAAACTGAATTGTTTTAAATAGAACTGATTATTTGTATAAAAATGGATTTGGCATTAAATAACCTACAAAGGTTGATATGCCATAAAACCCAACCAACCAACTAATCTTCTTCTAGTTGCTTTTTCATCACCAATTTTGAAGCATCTTTCTCTTATTGCTGTTTGGATTCTTTTGATGTAGTGATGAGGAAAGCGCTCAAAAAAGATACGATCCCTCCACGGAGTTTGCAATTTGTTATATCTGCTTACGTTCCGTCAAACTAGTTTAACATTCCTTTGATAATAATTAATTTGATGCTTTTAAACTGCAGTATAATTTCAACTATTGTAAAGAATAGAACTTATATCGACATCTCTAGGCATGTAGCAGTTTATTGTATCCCTTTTGACAGGGGATCTTAGAACGTAACAAGTTCTTATTGAATTTTTTTTTTACCTCTTCGAGAGTTTGTTCTCAAACTGCGAGTTCCACTTTGAAATAACCTGTTGTGGATGAATATTAATTTATTTTACCAGACTCTGTGTGTTCTACCGATGCCTGGTGTCTTCCAATTTGCTTGGACTGTACGTATAGTACTTTTCTTAACTGTTCTTAAGGAGTGTTGCTCTCTAAAGATACGTATCTACACGCTGACACACACAGACACACATTTGGAAAAAATAGTTTTAAAAGTCGATGTCATTGTTTATGAAAAAACACAGATGAAATATTTGAAATTAGATTGGAATGCAGCAATGTCAACTTTTCAAAAATGTTACGTGTTTTTGAATTGTTATTGTTTGAAAACTGAGACGTTTCGTTTTGGAAGTGAAATTCGTTTTACGTACATATTTTTACTTTTACAACAAAATCTTTATTGTATTTCAGCTACAGATTAAGTCAGTTGTTTGTTGCTTGGTTTTACGGCGTGTCAACAATTGTTAGATTATATAATGCCAAAGTCAGTCTTTTTTGCAAGCAATTACATGGTTTCAAGTAACTATTTCAATTCAATAACAACAACAACAACAATAATAATACTACTACTAATAATAATAATCGGACTTTGTGATGTAAACGGATCACCTAATCTAGGCTAACAGATGAAACTTATTGTTAACCAAAAACAAAACAAAACCAAAAAACAAAAACAAAAGAAACTTCTCATCTGTTGGATTTTGAAGTTCCAGTGGACCATAAAGTGAAAATAAAAGAAAAAGGAAATATAGTCAAGTATTTAGATCGTGCCAGAGAATTAAATAAGCTGTAAAACAAGAAGGTGGTGGTGGTACAATTTCTAGTTGGCGGACCACAGAGTGAAAATAAAAGAAAGAGAAAAGATAGACAAGTACTAGGACCTTGCCAGAGGACTGAAAAAGTTGTGGAACTTGAAGGCAAAGGTGATACGAATTGTAGTTGGCGCGCTTGGAATTGGGCCCAAAAGGTTGAAAAGGACACGAGAAGAATTGGAAATTAGAGGTAAAAATCTTGGCTACACAAATCACAGAATTGCTAAGATTGGCTAAGATAGTCTGAAGAGTTCTGGAGAGATAAGGATACTTGCTGTCACTCAAAAAGATCACCAGCTGATGCTGCTATGTAAAAATTTCAGGGATTGTAATAATAATGAAAATCTGAATTAACTAAAAACAACACTCAAGTAATAGTAATTGATTCAGTTTGGTTTCTTTAATAGCATATCAAACTTTGTTGGTTAGCTAATGCCAAATCCATCATTGTAGAATAACAGCAGTGATACTAATTAACACATAGTTGGGGTGGGTGGGTATAGTTAGTTCTTACTTTTCCCGTGGGCATAAGTCTGAAAGTGACCATAATAGCGTGATCGGAGTTCCAACTCATTTACTACGATGTCAGAGTCCTGCACGTTAGCCACTACAACACGATTACTTCTCCTTCTGCTTGATTATCCAATTCTTCATAACTCTAAGAGGTGGAGAAAGAGGGAAAATAAAAAGACAAACAGACAGACTGGTGGCAACCCAATTGGATTAGAAGAAGGCAACTATAGATCGAGCAGGGAGCAAAACATCCGAAGCCAAACCCTAGATACCATCTTGATCTTCTTCATCTGACCAACCAAAAAAAAAAAATGGACACGAAAAAAGAATCCAACATTGTGTGAGAAGAATTCTCCAGTTTTGAATGATACAAGGATCATTAAATTAGTTTCCAGACTTTTTCGTATGGGCACTTTTATTGATAGTACACACATGAAACTCTAATCCCCTACGAAGTAATCTCCTCCGGCTGCATTGCAGTTGTTGTACCGTTCCAACAACTTCTGGAAGGCCCCATGGAAGTCTTCTTGTGTTAGCGTGTCAATGACCTTCGTCACAGCCTCTTTCATCTCCTCAATTGTCTCATAACGACAGCCTCTTGATGCCCATCTTGGTCAAATAGTCGGTGACAAGGATGGAGTTGTGGACTGGTGCATTGTCCTCGTGGAAATGCCAGTGACCCGATTTGAAGAGTGCTGGCCTCTTCCGACGAAATCTCTTCCTGAACACCCTTAAAACCTCAACATAGTAACTCTAACCCTAACCCTTTGGCCAATCAACTCTGGTGTATTGACTTCCTTACTCCTTCCACACTTCTCATCATCCCTCACAGACTCCCTGCCTTCCTTGAATCTCTTATGCCACTCAAAATGCAAGATGGTCGAAAAGCAGTCTGAAGCATTCTGTGGCATTTTTCCAAGCTTAAAACATAATTTTATTGCATATCGTTCTTCTAAAGTGTCCTCACGTCCAGATTGCATTTTTTACATTCACCAGCTGTGACAATCAGGCTTTAGTAGGGTGTATTCCAATTGCTGCTGTAGCTACTGATTTGAACCTGAAATCATAAAAATTATTCAGTCATCTTAGAGGATGGATAGCAATAACAGTGGATTTTCAAGAGTCTACGACAATTTTAAATGCCTGTACAAAAAAGTCTGGAAACTTATTGAAGGCACCACGTATCTATCTTTTAAGTAGACTATCTGTTGTTTCATCAATAACAACAATAATAATAAAAATATAGGCGTTATGAACGAGTTTATTTCTTTTTACCTTCAGCCGTTGGGTTCACGAAGAGAGAGACACAAATCATAAAAGCTTATGCTAACCATATTATACTGACCCCATTTCACACACGGCTTATCTTGTGGTATCAAAGATCTCAACTCATCTCTGTCGTTCGAGACCCAAGGACATCTCTTCCGGGCATGACATCAACTACCCGCTCAATTCATTCCAACAGCCGTCCAACCTCATTTCCTGTCGGGTGGGGTTTGATTATGACAGATGATGATTATCATATCCTTTCCGTACGGGCGTAAGAGTGTAGTATCTGACAATGGCGCCCGAACAAAGAGACACCGAGAAGTTCAAAGCCTTACCAAACTAAATAATAAAATATAATTCACGAAAAATTATTAATATAAAAAAGTCATTATCTTCATTATATAACACATCAACTTGTTCATTCATCAACCTATTTTCGTATTTGTCTGTCACACACACACACACACACACACACACACACACACACACACTCATATATATATATGTATATATATATATGCATATTTATACACATGGAGATGGTTTGATAAATATTGGGAATGTTTTTTAAAAAAAGCAAAATAATTTTTTCAATTTTTTTTTTTTCAAAAATGTAAATGTGTCCGAGTTTGGAATTGGTTAATTGTAGCAATTATTCAAATCTTGAAAAATACTTGTTTTGAGGCTATTCAAAACAAACAAATGCTTCAGGCTTGAACAGAGGTCTTTCATCCATTTTTTGGTGGTTAATAATTGCAAAACATGTAAAATTTACGGAAGAATGTGTGATGAATACGAAGAAGCAGGTTCATGTCAAAACAGTTTGCAAATGGTCTAAATATGTGTTTCCCATCACGAGGCTGATGCGAAAAGACAGTCTATACAGTGGAAACACATTGACTCTCCGATAAAGAAAATATTCAAGGCGTAGCAGTCTGTAAAGAAGGTCACGTTTTCAGTATTCGGAGACATTAAAAAAAAACAATCAATATTGAATTTCTTGAAAAAGATCTAACTATAAACCACTTTTTATAAACAACCTCCGAGGCAAAATTAAATGAAGCTCATTTATATACCCAGCCCCTCTGAAAGAGCGGGATGTGAAACAAGGTCATTACTTAACTGAAGTTCAGAAGGTTTGAATTTAGAGTTTTCCTTTTCCTAAACTGGTTGCCATACAAGATTTAAGAACTCTGTCTGTCATGCTATTTATTAATAGCTCGAGGGAAAATAGTAAGATGCATTCCTTTGACAAAGTTATTATTACCATATTTACCCAACCCCTCCGCTCAGGTAGGATGTGACACAAGGTCAATTTTTAAGCGGAGTTTAACAGGTTTGAATTCAGAGTTTTCATTCTCCTAGACTAGTTGCCTAACCAAGGCTGAAGAACCTAGTCTGCCCGATTATTTGCCCATAGCTGGAGGGAGAATAATTGGATTCATACCTTTCCCAAGGGTATTAGTGCCATGTGAAATGCAATCAGTCTCGTCCACGATTTGAACTCGTGTCGCCGTGTCCATTGAAAAAGTTATTATTACAATGAGAAATGCAACTAGCCATTTCCAGAATTTCACACACACACACACACACACACACACATATATATATATATATATATATATATATATATATATATATATATATATATATATATATATATATATATATATATATATATATATATATATATATATATATATATATATATATATATATATATATATATATATATATATATATATATATATATATATATATATATATATATATATATTTGTTTTTTTTTTCTTATACCAAGAAGATAATTCAAGAGACAGAAAGCACAGATACTATACTCTGCTCCGAGCTAGATGCATACCTAAATAACCCTGTCAAAACTGAAGAGAATGCTGGTATTAATAATAATAATAATAATAACAGTAATAATAATAATAGTGCAAAACCGAGGTTATCTTCTAATAATATCAAGACCCTTTTATCACGTGTCTTCATAATGTTATCAATGAGTTGAATTTTGATCACTTTTATCTTCGAATTCAAATTCTAGTAAAAAAAAAAAAAAAAAAAAAGAAAAAATAAAGAAAATTCTTGAACAAGAAACAAAAATGCTAGTTTCATTTTTATGAGTTTTAAAATGGAATTTTGATTTTGTTTTTATCTTTGAATTTTAATTTTCTTTTTTTTTTTTTTTGTGTTTTTTGTTTCGTTTTATCGCGTTTTCCGCTGCTTTTTGAATTGACAAAAATGAAGGTTGCAAGTGATGCGTAGATATTTAAGAGGTTTGAGTCTGGGTGAATAAACAGCGATACAAAGAAGAAGAAGAAGAAGAAGAAGAAGAACAAAGTGAAAAAAACAAAGGAAAGGAAAAGAAGGGAAAAGAAAGAAAGAAAGAAAGAACAAAATAAGTGTGAACAAGAAGATTGAGAAGAAAAAAGAAAGGTAAAAGAGAAGAAGAAGAAGAAGAAGAAGAAGAAGAAGAAGAAGAAGAAGAAGAAGAAGAAGAAATAAACAAAAAGGGAGAATGAAAATAAATGCAGAATAAAATTATACAAATAAAAAAAGAAAGAGTTGAAAGAAAAAATATGTTAAAGAAGCTGGGCATGAAAAAATGATCGAAAGAAGAAATAAGATAAATGATTGATTTGTGGGCAACTTAAGACATTTTCTTTTTTACGGAACAACAACAACAACAACAACAATAATAATAAGTGATGGGTTCTTCTTCCGAAAAGGTAAATTTCTTGCTTCATTTGGTTACACGTTAATTAAAAGTCGTCATATGTGCAGGAAAGATTTTCTTGAAGGGTTGGAGTAGGTGAGAAAGGGAAGGACGATGAAAAGGTTTTTTTTGAGGAAGGGAAAAGATGGATGGTGCTTGAGTATGGATAAAAGAAATAAATAAAAAAGAAATGGTGAATGAAACTTGGAGATATGTGATTAAAAAGTTTTAAAACAAGAAAAAGGGTAAAATTAAACTAAAAAAAAAAGAAAGAAGGAAAGAAGAAAGAAAGAAAGAAAAACAGAAATGCTCAAATAAGGAAAAAAGAAGCAAATAGGGAAAAAGCGGGCAAAATAGATAAAAAATCTGAAAAGATGAAAACAAAACAAAAAAAAAGAAAGAACGAAAGAAAGAAAAAAGAAAATAAATGAATAAATGAGTAAATAATATTAAAGTAATGAACAAAGAAGAAAAGAAAAGCTGGAAAAGAAAAATGCTAAAAGAAAGAAAGAAAGAAAGAAAGAAAGAAAGAAAGAAAGAATAGAACGAAAAAGAAAGATAGAAAAAAAATCGGAAGGGAAAAGAAAGAAAGAGAGAAAGAAAAAAGAGAGAAAGAAAAAAGAGAGAAAGAAAAGGAAGAATAAATAATGAACAAAAGTAAGAAAAGAAGAAAGAAAGACAAGGATGAAAAAATAGAAAAAAAAAGGAAGAAAAGAAAGAAGGGGAAAAGGGAAGCAAATTAATAAGATGAAAAAAAGGAAGAAAAAGAGTGGTAGGATTATAAAGTAAAGAAAGCAAAAAAGAAAAGGGAAGAAAGAAAGAAAGAAAGAAAGAAAGAAAGAAAGAAAGAAAGAAAGGAATATACAAATCAAATGAGGTAGGAGGTAAACGAAAGAAAGAATTATCAAAGAAAGTGTAGAGAAAAAAAGAAAGACACTTAGCAAACAGAATAGAGATATGTATGAAAATATGGGAGGAGAAACAAAACTAAAAACAATAAAGAATAATCAATGCAAGAATTGATAAACATCAAAGAAAAATATCAGTAAAAGATAGAGAAAGAAAAAAAAATGGCGAAAAGCAGAGGTGAATGAGGCGTCTGATCGAACACTCAAAAGCGAAACGAAAAAAGAAATGAATAAAAGATTTAAAAAAAAAACAGGAACATTTCTAAGGAACAACAAATTGCCCCCGTTGCCTGATAAAAAAAAAGAATAAATAAATAGATAAAATTTAAAAAAAAAACGAAAATAAAAATAAAACAAAAAAATAAAACAACACAAAAGACAAAAAGCGACTATAATAAAGCAACAAGTGCAAAGAGATGTTGATACCAATGATCTGATTACGAATTCCTTTTCCCGCTTTTCAGAAACACGTCCGCCATTTTGAATTAGCATTGAGGCTGTCAAGTCGGTTTCCGCCATTTTGTGCTAATCTCATATTCGAAGATGGCATCAAGACACGACAACAAAAGCCAATAACAACGACAACAGCCAAGAAGAATGTCGTTTGTGCCTTTCTTCATTTTTAAAAAAAATTCCCTTCAAATTTTTTCAGGAACTGGTTGAGAACATCAAGGAATGTTCCGGGGTTTGTACAGAGAGAAAAAAGGGTTATGTCAATAAATAAATAAATAAATAAATAATACACAAAGTAAAGAAGAAGAAGAAGAAGAAGAAGAAGAAGAAGAAGAAGTAGAAGAACGAAAGAATGGAGAGAGAAATATTTGAGAGCGAAAAACAGACAAGAAAAAGAAAATAAGAAATAAAATAGGTGAATTAAGAAATATCGAAGGAGTTATAAAGCTAAAGTAGTAGTAGTAGTAGTAGTAGTACTTTTAGTAGTAGTAGTAGTAGTAGTAGTTGCAGGAATGAAGAAAATAAAGAAGAAGAAAGAGGAAAAGGAGATGACAAAGAGAAGAATGTGAGGGCGAATGACAAAGAAAGAAAGGATGAATGAAAGAATGAAAGGAGAGGGGGTAAACTAAGAAATATGGAAGGGGATATAAAGTAGCAGTCGTAGTAGTTGTGAAGAAGAAGAAGAAGAAGAAGAAGAAGAAGAAGAAGAAGAAGAAGAAGTGTTAGATATTCCATAATCAAAAAAGTAAGAAAATCATTGAATATCAATGTGAATAGAAAGAAGGTAAAAAAATATACAGAGGAATATTAATGACTTATCCGCCTGCCTTGAGGGACAAGTTGATTATTGAACGAAGACATTTTTCAAGAAATTCTTTTCGTTGGCTTAGAAAAAATGAGCCTCAATTAGATAGATTTGAGATGAGTTCATCTAATCGGCCCGTTTCGTCAGTTCACAATCCTAATAAAGACGAGATGTTGTAAAGGCAACACATGAACATTCAAGTATTGAGAAAATATGATGCAATACGGACAAATGCGTATACTACTCACGAAGATGATGTAACACAAGAATCATCAATGCATATTCAACAAGCATGAGTTAGGATCGAACTCTCAACCAAAAGATCGAAAGACAGATTCAGTATCGTCTGGTCTTCCAAAAGAACTTTCTAATGGAGCAATTGTTAGTTGTTTGGTTTGAGTGAATGACAACCCTTGTTGGGTGATTCTATGCCGAAGCCCATTTTAATATCTATGGTCTCCAAATATAGTCTACTGGTCAAAAACGTATCTTCCCAATTATTTAAACAGGTAAACACATCATACTTACTTGCCATGTTTAAGTTTTAAGAGCAAATAAAAGTTTGTATTTACATAGAATCCCCATTCCAAAGGCGGAATACCACACAAGATCAGTTTTTAAAGAGGAGTAAAGTTAGTTTGATTTTTAAGATTTCCTTCTCCTAGATCGGTTGTTGTACCGAGGCTAAAAAGCCCAACTATTCATCTAAACTTATGTCACAGAAATAATTTACAGTTATATGGTATCATGTATTCCTAACTAATACTAATGAAGTTTCAATGGCCCAGTCGGTTGGGCCTGTAGAATACACCGACTGCATCTCTGCAGGGGGGTAAGACTTCCCCAACAGGTGTTCTGGATATAACACTAAACAATCTGATGATGAGGTTCCAGTAATACTGGGGCTTTGGAGAATGCGGAGTACCCCTTTATTGCCATCACTCCCAGCTCCACTCTGGTCTGGAGTGGTAGCACCTAATATGGTCCAATCTATGGGTCAAATAGAACTAAACTGTGTGCTTATGCTAAACTGAATTCTTTGAAATAGAACTGTTTATATGGATAAAAATGGATTTGGCTTTAAATAACCAACAATGGTTGATATGCCATAACCACCCCCCTAAAAAAATAAAATTTTTATACAAATCTATTTAATCCATAGATGAGATCCTAATAGACACTAACACTCTGGTTTAGAGTAATTACAATGAAGGAGTACTTCATAGTCAACAGAGCCCCAGAACTGTAGCTTCACCATGAAATGCTGTTTAGTGTCATATTCAGGTCACTTTAGAGTTATTACCAGTTAAAGGGATAGGTTAGTCGACGTGAGAGTGTTGTTGCTGTATACACAATATATATATATATATATATATATATATATACATATATATATATATATATATATATATATTGTCATCCACAGACAGACTGTTTCGTTCTATCAGAACTCTTCAGTGTGGCTAGACACGCAGGACACTATATATATATATATTGAGAGAGAGAGAGAGTGAGAGAAATCGAAAAACAAAGTAATCCAAAGTGAAGACTTTAATATGAAAGAAAGTCGACGTTATAACGTTTCGGTTTTAGTAAACTACCATCATCAGGGCATAGCAAAGATGTTATCGAGTGTCGTTAAATCACCGATGGATGTTTTACGACACTCGATAACATCTTTTCTAAGCCCTGATGATGGTTTATTAAAACCGAAACGTTACAACTTCAACTTTCTTTTATATTCAATTCTTCACTTGGGATTTTTCTTTGTTCTTTTAATAATTCTCCATACTATCGAATTCTTTTCCTTTATTTACTTGCATGTATATATATATATATATAGAAAGAGAGAGAGAGAGAGAGCTCGATATCTGTTTATAATCTATGTAGATGACACCCTACAAACGTCAATTCATGCAATAAAAATGGTTTTATATTTTTAAAAAAGACAATAAACAGACAATATTCCGCAGACACTATGACAGATACAGTTTACGAATGGGTCTGGGAGTAATGTTGACGAAGCGATGAGTCCAGTGCTTAAGAGTTCGAGAACTGGAGCTTCCCCACAGGATGTAGTTTAGAGTCATACCCAGGAAATCATATATTGAGGTTTGATTTGGTTATGTTTTAAGGCATATCAACCCTTATGGGTTATTTAATGTCAAATCTTTTCTCCGGGCCATTGGCATAATGTTCAGAGTATTCGCCACTGTCCGGGACACCTGGGTTCAATCCCACGTCGAGTCATAACAGAGATTCAAAACGGTACTTGATACCTCCTTATTAACACTTAGCTTTATAAGGTACGGATCAAGGGTAAGTGGATCAATCCAGGGGAAGGTGTAGTAACTTTCACTACAACTCGGTGTTGTAGCTATTGAAAAGGGAGCCTTCCTGTCACCCTCGATTACAATATTGAATAATAGCGCTTATGGTAAGAAAAAAATCCGGCAAGTGATTTAAATATGAAAATATACAACGAATCACTGTCAAGGGGAAAAATATATATTGGTAAAAAAAAAAAAAGAAAAGGCGAACCTTGTCATACCAATAGAAAAAAAAATCAAAAAGACATGCAATTGGTTGGTCAAAAGAAAAAAACACCGTTAGGGCTGCTAATCTAAAATTCAAAAAGTGCTCTGGGTATATATATATATATATATATATATATATATATATATATATATATAGGCAGTATTTTTTTGTTAAGGCATATTTGGTTGAACAGTATAGACATATTTATCTTTATATTTTTGTACTTATCCTTTCAAGATGCCGTATCGATGTAATAGTGTCCGGCGGGAATTGGTTTAGGAACATTCCATAATTAATTGGTACCCTAGTACTTTCTGTCTCATCCTGGACCATCATCAGGTTGTACGTGTATACGTCTGTATTCCAAAATGCTGTTTTATTGGTAAAGTCACAGGATCAAGCAATTTAAAATATTTGGGTAGCATTTAGTCCTTAAGGCATATTTGATTGAACAATAGAGACATTTTTTGTCTCCATATTTTGGCAGTAGCCATATCGATGTTATGATATATATAAACGGACTTAGCAAGTTTGTTAAAAAGAAAGATTTGCCTCTTATCGTATAAAAGCCCACAAGATACACGAAAACGCACACACACAAATATATATATATATATATATATATATATATATATATATATATATGTGTGGGGGGGTGTATGTATATTTCAACGTATGTCGATACGTTGATTGATATAGTGTTTTATGATATAAAGCCCACTACACACACAAAGTCATACACACATACACACAAACGCGTGTATATATATATATATATATATATATATATATATATATATATATATAAACGGATTTAGATAAATAGATATATAAATAGATGGATATTTTGTTTTCTTTTGCCACATGCGTATTTAATTTGATTCAGCGATGTCTTAACCTGGTTGTTTGAAGTGAGCATTTTTTTCTTTCGTAGGTGGACTTAGAAATGGGTAATTAATTAAATTTTAAAATCGTATTAAAAAAAATTAGTGTAATTAGTAATTTGAACGTTTGACTAAATGCATTAAAAGCTACAACACCTTGCAGCGTCTTCACCTGGATCGAATTAGCATTTTATAGTCAGTCGTGATTTTTCCACCAAATCAAATAATGATTAACGCTTTTCGCAAACACTTCTTGATAAATATGAACGTTTCTGGCAATAAACTTTTAAGACACTTTTTAGATTGTGCAAAAAAAAAAAAAAAAAAAAATGAGAAAGAAACACCGCTAGGAATTTAGCATTAAAACTTTTATAGAATAAAGTTTTCGGAAAATTTGAAGTAGAAATAAACAAAATCTCTGTACGCCCTATAAGCATTTCTTAGAATAGGTTGTCTGTATCTCTGGCAGAAGGATAAGACATGACTAAAAAGGGGGCCTTTGCTATGACACTTAAAGCTCCAGTTATCAAGATCTGTGCAGTGAGAAGTACTCTTTAATTGTCATTGCCCCCATATCTCGGATGGATTGTACCTGCACGGGTTCCTTCTCTGGATCAAATACGATTGTGTGAAAATTAATTGTATTTGATAGGAATACTTGATACCATGCAGCAGTAAATCATATCTATTAAAAATGACCATTCAAAGTTTTTATTGTATACGAAGGATTGAAACCACCATGTAACTTTGTGTAATAGGGATGGATGGTACGAGAGAGTCAAGGGAATATGTCCTGTCTAAAGCGAGATAAGTCCCTCCTCTTCTATTTTTAAGATTACCTGCATTTGATGGTGATTAAATGTTTTCCTTATTTGGCAAGAACACTTGAAACCATACAACTGTGTGCAAATTATTTGTATTAAGAATTGTTACTTGAAGCTAGAATTGTTTACTAAGGATTATTATTATTATTAGTTACTTGAAACCATATAACTGTGTGCAAATTATTTGTATTAAGAATTGTTACTTGAAGCTAGAATTGTTTCCTAAGGATTATTATTATTATTAGTTACTTGAAACCATATAACTGTGTGCAAATTATTTGTATTAAGAATTGTTACTTGAAGCTAGAATTGTTTACTAAGGATTATTATTATTATTATTAGTTACTTGAAACCATACAACTGTGCGCAAATTATTTGTATTAAGAATTGTTACTTGAAGCTAGAATTGTTTACTAAGGATTATTATTATTAGTTACTTGAAACTATATAACTGTGTATAAACAAATGACAATTATCATTGAACAAATAATTACTTGAAGCCAAAACTTGTATATAAATTAGTTATATTAGATAGGAATACTTTAAACCATACAAATGTGGGCAGGTTATTTGCATTTGATAGAAATATTCGTAATAGAATAGGAATTTGTATTAAATATGTTTGCATCGCCGTCCCCTACACCTTGGTGTAGTAGCTATTGAAAAGGGAGCTTTCGGGTCGCCCTCGGCTACGGTCGCCAACTTACTTACTTATATATATATATATATATATATATAGACAAACACACAGACATATATATATATATATATTTATTACTGTTTCCATATATGAATGCACACACATACACACACACTCCCGCGTGCCCAAAAAACACCCACAAACTTACATATTTATATATTCATATATATATACATAATCGCTGCCCAAGATTTTGACAATATATGGACACGCATGCGTGTATCTATCTATCTATCTATCTATATTCACGTATACACACACACACACACACACGCACACACACACACATATATATATATATATATATATATATATATATATAAGTGTGTGTGTGTGTGCCTGTATAATCGTTACCAAGCATTTAGTCTATAAAGTAGCTCTATCCTGGATATCAAGCACTATGACTAAAACAATGTGACTTTTCATTTATATATATATATATATATATATATATATATACAAGTGGATGTTGTAACCAGTGTTACTTAAGATTTTAAAATTTCCTATCTAAATGAGAGATTTTCATGACAATATTGCATGTTAGGAGGTATCTTAAATAACCACTTTAAAATCGACATTTTAAAAGGGTATGTGTGTAAGTATGTGCATGTGTATATGTTTGTGTATTCATGTGTGTGTATGAGTGTGTGTGTATTCATGTGTGTGAACATACATGCATATATGTGTTTTTGAGTGCGTCCATCTGAATGTATGTCCGCGCACACACACGCGTTCATTTGTTGTCTATAGTTCATTTTTGTAATTCAATTCCTTGACAACTTTGGCGACGCTTGCCACCTGATGACAAAACTGCAAGAATAAAAACATAGTCCTACAATTGTTGGACGATGGTCAAAGCATAAAACCACGAGAAGACAAAAGGGGAACAATTATATATGAGTCCGATTTCTCCGCCAAATCTCTCTTTACTCACAACACAATGCCACGCACCGTAGTATGCATCTGTTTAAAGAAGAAACGCTTAAACACAGAGATTACTTATATACTTTAAAGCGCGCGCGCGCACACACACACACACACACACACACACACAGCTACACACACACGCGCATGCGCACATAGATACACACTCACACACACACACACTTTAATACACATTTAACTGTGTGTAAATAGAACTATTCGTCATAGGAAGCAACACTTTAAACCATTTAATTGCGTGAAAACAAACGTGCCCCAACTCGTTTAAAAATAAGGTTACTTGCAAAAAATTCCCTTAAGAGTCATAAACATGTATAAAGTAGATTTGGCATTAAATAACCATTAAGTGTTGACATGCCATTAAACCAAATAATCAACCCAAACCAAACCAATCTATACTCGAAAACATTTAACTGCGTGCAAAGAAATGAGCTTTTGTAGTTTGTTTAAAATGTTACCAACAAACTATTCGTCTAAAAATGATATATGTTTAATATATATATATATATATATGAACAGGATTTGGTATAAAATAAACCAAAATGGTTGATATGTCATAACATGTAACCAAACAACGAACCTCCCACACACACACACACACATGGTGTAACGATCCTTGTCATGAAATTACGATTTCATTGAACAGAGTTCAAATCTTGGACGAGGTTGTTTATGTCTCATTTCGTACTTGATGCCCTTTGTAAAGGCATGAATCCTTTTTCTCTTCAGTTAGAAGGGTAGACTAGGTTGTTTAGCTTTAACATGGCAAACAATCTGAGAGAAGGAAAAACCAGAAATAAAAACCTAAGGAGTGTTGATCAGGAATTTATAGGTCACATTAACACAACATTCTTATACAAAAACCTTTGTGAGTTTATTTCTCACCGCGTGCTCCATAATTCTGGCCTTGCACCACCACTCGGCTGAACGTAAAACATAAATATTACACAAAACTTCACCACAATAATTACACCACCTGTGTCAGTAGCTTAGTTGTTCAAATCTTTTTCTGAAATGTTAGGACCTAATCCGTCGACTTTGACAGGCAATTCCATTATATATATATATATATATATATATATATATGTGTGTGTGTGTGTGTGTGTGTGTGTGTGTGTGTGCGGTGCATGTGTATGGTGTGTGGTGTGTGGTTGGGCAGCTGCCTTTCATTTAAGCATGTTTGATTAATGAATAAAGACACATTTTGTCTATATAATTTTATTAAGATCCTTTCAAGTTTCCTGATAAGTGTCTTGGTTTCCGGTTGGAATTGGGGGATGAATTTACCAAAATTGTCCCGGGCGTATGTAAGTATGTAAGAATATATGTCCCTTGGGCGTATGTTGATCTTACCATTACAACTCTTTCAAGACGGCTTACAATGCGCCTTAATGATTCTAGCTCCATAGCCTTACGTCTTAAAACCCATTCTATTCCTAAATCCAAATTTCGAAAAATTCTTGTTGAAAACACCACTATCATAGCACTCGAAATAAATAAGCTACGACTACAAATTCTAGAAGCCCTACATATAAAAACGAAAAAACTTTGAAACAATAGAATTACTTTTGAAAATAGCGACAATGTTTTGAAATGCCTTTAGTTTTTTTTTTGTTTTTTTTTGATATTCTATATTTTTTGATAATATTCTATTTCCGTTGATAGCGTTCTGTTTTTTTTAAATTCATCAGCAACTCAGTTTTATCCAACTCTGCGTTTGCGTAGTTTTGTTATGTTATAAAAAAAAAACTTTTTCAAAAAGTCTTTAAGAAACTCTTTATACATGCAAGCAACCCCTGATGATGGCCTATGAAAGGTCCGAAAGCGCTCAGGACAATTTTGGTAAATTCAACCACCAATTCCAACCTGAAACCAAGACACTTATCAGGAAACTTGAAAGGATCTTAATAAAATTATATAGACAAAATGTCTTTATCATTTAATCAAACATGCATATATATACTAAATCAAATGAGGTTCATTTACTCTCTCCTGGACTGTCGCACGCAGTTTCATTCAGTTTTCCTGAGAAGAGGAAAACCGCAATCTGTTCAATCTGGCCACATCAGAAGATTTTGGTTTCCCCCTACCCTCAAGAAAATAGCTTGAAAGTGATGGGCAATGTGCCTCGCAAGGAGGAAGTAAGGAAACCTCGTTTGTTTTAGATATTATCAAGCCAGCAGGGCCGATGCTGAGCAGTTCCAAATTTTCAAAAACCTTATTCCTATACTGAAAAGCTTGTTAGTTTTCAATATATATATATATATATATATATATATATATATATAGTAAAGTAAAGTTGGTGAACACTCTACCCACTAGTCCAATGAGCCGGTAAAGTAAAGTTGGCGACTGCAGTCAGGGCGACCCGAACGCTCCCCTTTCAATAGCTACTACACCGAAGTATAGGGGAAGACGCCACTCCGTTCCCAGAATTGGTCCACTTTACCCTAGATCCTTACTTTATAGTGCTGAGTGCTAAGCAAAACAGCATTAAGTACCATTTTCTGAGTCTTTGGTATGACTCGACATGGGATTTAACCCCGGTCTCCCGGACCATTGTCGAACACTCTACCCATTAGACCAATATATATATATATATATATATATATGCAAGTTTCAGTAAACATAATAGACATTTTATGTCTACATATTTTCTTCTGGATCCGTTCGAATTACCGTATTACTTTTATCGTATTCGGGGGGAATTGATTTATGTATTGTCCATAGTTGTATGTATCCCTAGTACTTTCTGCCCGACTTTGGGCCATCATCAGGGGAGAATCTATTACAAAAGTGATGTAACTTTTGTTTTAGCATATTACTACTGTGTAAGGGCGTCTTTGCCGTTGAAGATTATGACATTTGCTTTTAAATGGAATTCTATAATTAGTGCCAGTTGCTTAAGACATTTAAGTACATTAGCACTGGTTTGAAAATGAAGTCTATTAAGTGTTGGTTGCATGTTTCTAATATGTAGTGCTTCGAGAATCTGAAGTTTTTGTTTATTATTTTGATGTTCTAATATTTTTGTGTTGTCGGTGAGAATTTTCTGTAGTTGTGTTGTTGGGCATGAATGTTTTTTTAAATACTGAGCTATTGAACTTGTATCAGAATTGTGCATTGTAAGTCTCCTCGACAGGGTAGTTGTGGTTAAACCAACATATATATTATTATTATCAGAGATACAATCTCCTAAAGGACATTTAAATTTATATATAACATTGGTTTTTTGCAAAACTCCAATCGAGGGAGAGGAATTATTTCTAATGACTAAATTCGAGGTTTTAAACTTATTATGATATATAACAAGTTTTATTTTTTTATTAGGATCAGTGGGGAGTATGTTTTTGTGAATCAATGTTTTCATTATTTTTTCATCGGATTTATAATTGTAGTGCATTTGGTTACGATAAAAAAGTTTGATATATGTTTGTTGACTGGATGTCTATTATGTTTAATGAAATTTGCATTAACGAAGAAATGCTGCCTAAATATATATATATATATATATATATATATATATATATATATATATATATATATTTAAATGGTATAAATTGCAGCATATAAGGTGGTTTTAAAGAAAGAAAAAAAAAACAGCGGAAAACTTGATATCGACTAAAACGTTAGGGGTAAAATGCAAAATTTCCCTTCCAGAGAAGCCAACCAGTGGAATTGTACTCCTAACAATCTATATACACTACTTTCTGTAACTCCAGAAAACTGCCACAAACATTTCCAACTTAAGCACACGGCTGGTGAACATATCTACTTGAGTAACACAGAGATTAATGTAAAATGATAACTTTTTTATTCAAATTATGTATCAAATGATCCGCCACTTCCAATAATTGATACATTTACTATAAACATTAATACGAATATCACCAGCCTTTTCTATATTTCAGGGTCGACTTCTACAGCCGGTATAAATCTAACCCATTTCTCATAGCACTAGTACCCTTGGGAAAGGTATGAATCCAATTATTCTCCCTGCAGCTATGGGTAAATAGTAGGACAGACTAGGTTCTTCAGCCTTGGTGAGGCAACTAGTCTAGGAGAAGGAAAACTCTGAATTCAAACCTGTTAAACTCCGCTTAAAAATTGACCTTGTGTCATATCCTGCCTGAGCGGAGGGGTTGGGTAAATATGATAAGTGTTAGTTTCCTGCATTCTATTTGGGAGAGTAAGAAGGAAAAAAACTGCTCCAAAAGAAATCATGAAATTGGCAGTTGTGGGGCAGTCAACGAGCATCTACACTTTTTAGAGGATATATTGAATTGACTCTTTGAAACCAAACTTCTAAAAGAAAGTCTTGTTATGTCAAATCAAATCAATCAACAGTTGTATATTTAGGCAGTAGACATTCATTTATACATGTCTGAGTAAGAATGAGTGACTTAAAATGCCATAGGACTCAATACAGTCTAACATCAAACTGATATTAAACACGTCTTAAAAGAACATTGCATTCAACCATTATGTCAGTATATCCATTAAATAGTTTTCTGTCGGTCTCTTTTGCGAATCTATACAATAGGGGACATTACTTCTTTATAAACCCTTATATATATATATATATATAATTTAATCTAATACATATGTAAATTTATAATCCTTGATATGTGTGTCTTTCTTCGAATATCACCAGCCTTTTCTATATTTCAGGGTCGACTTCTACAGCCGGTATAAATCTAACCCATTTCACATAGCACTAGTACCCTTGGGAAAGGTATGAATCCAATTATTCTCCCTGCAGCTATGGGTAAATAGTAGGGCAGACTAGGTTCTTCAGCCTTGGTGAGGCAACTTGTCAAGGACAAGAAAAACTTTGAATTCAAATCCGTTAAACTCCGCTTAAAAAATTGACCTTGTGTCATATCCTGCCCGAGCGGAGTGGTTGGGTAAATATGATAAATCTAACCCAAAGTTTTTAGCAAAAAATCTTGATGTTAACTTATATTCAAGGTCGACTTGTACACCACAATTTATACACACACACACACACACACATATATATAGTATTATTCGTTCCAGTTAAACCAGAAAACCAGATTATCCATAAGATCTGAAGAAGTCCTGTTATATTTTTCTTCGTGTTTTTGGTTCACACCAGAAACGCAAAACAGGATGGAAATAAATTTATAATCCTAAAATAACCGGTCTTTGGTTTTTTCTTTAAAGAAAAAAAAATATATATATATATATATATATATATATATATATCATCCTCATTATCAAGTCATGTTAATAGCACGGATAAACCTGGCTCTTTCTTGCCATCCGTCCTCATCACTCTTGTTAAGTCTTCTAGACTGTGTCCAGTGTCCGCACATTGCTTATATTAGTGCTTTCTAGTCAGCCAACATTGACGCGTTCATAAGAAAATGCTTTCAGTTCATCCTTTTTCTCCAAAAATGTCACACGTGACTCGTTCGTTTTGCTAACGGACCATTCTAGTGTTGTTTTCATCTGGCTTCTTTTTCTCCGTGCGTTTTGTTAGTGTCCATGCGGTGCATCCATACAGTAGTACTGTCACTGACAGATTGAAAGAAATCTCGTTTTATTTTATCCATGAGATAAGATTTTCATATAATCGACAATTTGTCAAAAGAAGTCAACGCCATAAACAAGCATATACTGACATCACTTTCTGTCGATGAGATATTGCTGTGGAGGTACGTGAGCTGGTCTACCAATTTCAGAGGCTTTCCGCTTAAAGAGGTGATGGTTCCTCGTTGTTTAAAACTCGTGAAATCTTTTATTTCCGTGCTTGCTCAGTAAGGATTCTGTGGGTGTATTTACGAGAAGCGCTTGATCATCTGTGTAGTATTCAACTTCTTTGCTGGAGTCTTGCAAAGAGATACATTAACGTCATAAATGTTAATAATCTACCAAGATTACTTAATTCGAAATGTCAACAGATTTAATAAAAGAAAATACTTTCTCACTAAAAAATAAAGATTAGAAGCAGACGATATCCCGCAGAAACTATAACAGACGCAGTCCACACACATATATATATATATATATATTGTCATCCACAGACAGACTGTTTCGTTCTATCAGAACTTTTCAGTGTCGCTAGACACACAGGACGCTCGCAGCCGGGATCGAAACGCGTCCAACTTTACGTAAGACTAAGTTCCAGACCTCTAGGCCACCAAGCGGACTACGTTGGCTAAGACAATTTTTAAAGTATTTATTTTAGCAACAGCAGCAGCAGCCTTTGTTTACATTTTTTATACCCTATCGGCTACCAGAGTGCTCAATTCTTGCGAAGAGCTTTGCATTACGCTAGCGGTGGTGGCCGGTAATTCCTTCGCCAGAGTTGGCACCATTTCTTCATTAATACAAATTTCATTAAACATAATAGACATTTTATGCCTACATATTTTCTTCTGGATCCGTTCGAATTCCCGTATCACTTTATCGTATTCGGTGGGAATTGATTTATGTATTGTCCATAGTTGTATGTATCCCTAGTACTTTATATATATATATATATATATATATATATATATATATATATATATATATATGTGTGTGTGTGTGTGTGTGTGTGTGTGTGTGTGTGCTGCTAGAAAAAACTGAATATATATATATATATATATTCAGTTTTGTAAAGAAATATATTAGTGGGATGGAAAGATTATGTTGCGCCAGACTTTCATCCTTCATTGAGAGTTAAACCGATGTAATAATAGCAAGTAAACGTTGGAGTATGTCTTTAAACATTTTCGGAATAAACATGTGTTCTAATAAAAATAAAAACAAACAGAAGGAAGAAAAACATTTGATGTCTACGTTTAAATGACGCATTTTATTTGAAAGGATAAAAAAAAATCTGATAAACTGCGTGAAGATGTTTTTTTTTTTCAAAAGAGGAGGGCATTACTTGTCTTCATCTGTGGTATCTGTAAACATGTGTTCAATATTCATACGAAAAACCTTTTGATGTAGATCAGGAGATGCATACACACACACACAAATACACACGCACACACATATATATATATATATATATATATATATAGAGAGAGAGAGACAGATAGACAGGGAGAGAAAGAGAGAGAGAGAGTGAGTAGAGAGAGGGGTGAGAGTTAAATATGAAGAGACTGATGGTTTGGTTTGTCTTGTTTTCTTTAATGGCATATCAACCTTCGTGGGTACTTTAATGCTAAAACAATAGTAGTGGTACTATTTACCCACCCCCATAGCTTGGTGGGGATAAAGGGTCATCATGTCTTTCCGATAGTCGACGTTAAAAAGCAACTGAAGTTCGAACTCACTTGCGACAATGTCGCCGTCCCGCACGTTAGACACTACGCTACAGGACTCCCAATTGAACTGACTTAGATCAATAGATAGATAGATATGAATAGACTGTGACAGAAAAATCAATAATGAACACACACACACACACACACACACACACACACACACACACACACACACACACACATATATATATATATATATATCGAGAGAGAGATAATCAAACTGGTATATATAGATTGATGGATAGATATACGAAGATGTGTGTTATATGTAAAAAATCAATATATATATATATATATATAGAGAGAGAGAGAGAGAGAGAGAGTATGCGCAGGTGTGAGTTATATATAAAAGAATCAAAGATAGATAGATAGATTGACAGAATTTGAAGGAGTGTGTTATATTTAAATGACTCATAAATAGATAGATAGATAGATAGAATGCCATAAACTGTGAAGAAAATGTGGGATATTTTATTCTTTGTAAGTCCAGCTGAATTTTCACATGTTTATAAATGATTTTTTAATTGATATTTATTCTAGGATTTGTCTTTTATATTTGGAATGCGTCCTCTTAACTTTCAAGTAAGAAGCCGAACTTTGTGGACGTTACTTGATGGGAAGGTATACAACCTATTCGTACACGGTTGAAATAGCAATTGTTGTGTGTGATTGCGTATGTATGTGTGGATGTAACTTTCTGCGTGTTTAGCACTTTGCTAAGGAAATTCAAGCCGTTCCTCCTCGCCCACTCCATCGACTTTATCAGACAGATTGATTGACAAGAAGAAATAGGGCTCCCAGCAGGGTGCCTTGATGGGGAAACAGACGTCCATAATGAGGCTGGGAGTGAAGGCAATGTCAAGAAACGGTTTAAAACTAAAAAAAAAAAATAGTCAAAAACTGACATTCGAAATGTGAAATCTCATTTCTCCCGAGATTGATTTAGTCCCGGATCGACGAGATTTTGAAGACATTTGATGTCATTTTGAGAAAAAAGGAAAAAAAAGAAGAGAACTGACTACTGATTAATTCAGACAATTGTGACAATCTATCTATCTATCTATCTATCTATCTATCTATCTCATTCTGTTCATATCTATCTATCTATCTATCTATCTATCTATCTATCTATCTCAGTCTTGTTCAGTACAAGAAAATGCACGATAAGGGCGATTCTCTAGGAACTGTGCAAACCACTGAAGTTTGACAATACAAGTCCACAGTATCAGCACAAACCAGAATCTGTCAGGTATTTTGACATAAAAGTGGATCCCCTAATCTAAGCCAGAAGGGCGGATCAAGTTAGCAGAGAGAAAATAACTTGTCAGCAAATGAACGTTACAGTCCCAGTAGACTATTGAATAAATGTAAAAAAAAAAAGAAAAAAAAAAGGTGGGTTGGGTGGAATACCAAGAACTAGACAAAGGGTTTGTTCGTAAAAGGTGAAGTTACTGAATTTAACGAAAAAGTCCGCTTCCGAACGGATGTGACACAAGGTTAGTTTTTAAGAGGAGTAAATCTGGTTTAAATTAACAGTTTTCCTTCTCCTAGACTGGTTGCCTAGCTAAGGTTAAAAACCTAATTCATATTACAGAAAATAAGTATTTTGATACACGCCACTACTACTACTACTACTAACGATGACAACAAACAATAATGATGATAATAATTTAAAAAACTATGATGAGTTTGCAAAGAAAACAACCACCACCACAACAAATACTATTACTGCTACTCTTACACATTATCATCGAGTCGTTCTGATAGCATGGATTCCCTTAGCCCTCTCTCGCTATCATTCCCTTTCAACCATCGTTAATGGTAAGTCATCTAAACAGTTTATCCACTATCTGGACTGAGTTGGTGATTTTAAGTCTTTGCTGGTCAGCTAACACTATTCTCTCCATGCATAAAAGCCCATTGGAGAAGGACACTTATGAATTTGTCCAGTATTTCTTGGTCGTCATGTTTGATTTGTCAAATAAAAGGCGAGTGGCGATACGGCTGTTGTTTGGTAGGTTGTTGCTTCAAAGATTTCTTCAAAGATACACGTAAGCGGAGATTCTTTCAAGATGTAGCTGTTTTTGTACTACTGTATGACTGCACCACTTAGACTCCAACGAAACGCTCGAAAAAAAAATGGATGTTAGGTGCAATTTTTCACTACTAAAGAGAATTTGCAAAATTGTCGATTTTGCTGTCTCGGCTGACCACAGAATAAAACTGAAAGAATAGAAAAAGAAAGATAAGTACCTGGATCTTGCTCGGGAATTGAAAAAACTAAGAAACGTGAAGGTGACGATTATATCAACTGTGATTGGTGCATTCGGTACAGTAACTAAAGGATTATTAAAGGGACTGGAGGACTAGAAAGTTGGCGGACGAGTGGAGACCCTCCAAACTACAGCATTATTGAGAACGGCCAGAATACTGAGAAGACTCCTGGAGACTGGAGGAGACTTGTTATCACTCAAACTCCAGTGAAAGACCATCAGCTAACGACGATGTGAAAAACTTTCAAGGATTAAATAATAATAATAAGAATAATAAATGTAGGCTATGCAGTGACAAAGACGAAACTATCAATCACATAATAAGCGAATGCAGCAAATTAGCACAGAAGGAGTATAAGGCGAGACACGACTGGGTCGGCAAGGTGGTCCACTGGGAAATGTGCAGGAAATTTCAATTCGACCATACAAACAAATGGTATATGCACAACCCAGCACCTGTCCTTGAAAATGACTCGCATAAACTCCTATGAGACTTTAATATACAAACGGATCACCCAATCCCGGCCAGAAGACCAGACCTCATAATAATCAACATAAAAAAAAAAGAGAATCAGCAAAATTGTCGACTGAAGGAAAGTGAAAAGAAAGACAAGTACCTCGACCTTGCTAGAGAATTGAAAAAGATGTGCAACATGAAAGTAACGATTGTGCCGATTATGATTGGTGCGTCAGGGACAATAACTAAAGGATCATCAAAAGGCCTGGAAGACTTGGAAATAGGCGGACTGACAGAGACTATCCAAACGACAGCATTGCTAAGAACGGCCAGAATCCTGAGACGAGTCCTGGAGACTTGAGGAGACTTGCTGTCACTCAAACTCCAGTGAGAAACCATCAGATGTCGCTGATGTGAAAAACTCTCAAGGAGTAAACAGTAATAATAGTAACATAGTCTATACAACATCTTTAGCTGTATTCAAGAAATAGGCACTGAAGTAATTGCCAAGAAGGTTAATATGCCATTAAACAAAGAAACCAAACCTTATGTGAATGTGAAACAATATTTTTTGATTCACCTCACTATGCTACTACGACTACCACTTATAATAATAATGATTTACGGTCACTCAAACTCCAGTGAAAAACCATCAGCTGACGATGATGTAAAAAACTCACTAAAGAATAACGTGGACGTGGCTTATTAACGAAAACCTCAATAGAGAAACTGAAAATCTCTCCTAATAGCAACACAAAACAGCGCCATAAGGACCAATCATATCAAAGTAAAAATAGATAAAACGCAACAAAACAGCAAAGGTAGGTAACGTGGTGATAGAGATGAAAAGATTAATCAAGTAATCAGCAAATGCCGCAGTCTTGCACAGCAAGAGTATAAGACTAGACACGACTGGGTGGGCAAGGGGATCCACTGGGAATTGTGCAAGAAACTGAAATTTGACCATACGATGGTATATGCGCAACCTGGAGAATTAGACGCAAAAACTATTCTAGGATTTTGACATGCAAACGGATCACCTAATCTCGGCCAGACGACCAGACCTTGTATTAATCAACAAAAAGAAAGAGAACTTGCCGAATTGTGAACTTTACTGTCCCGGTGGACCATAGAGTAAAATTGAAAGAAAATGAAAAGAAAGATAAGTGCATCGACCTTCTGAGGGAATTAAAAAAAAAAAACAAATAAACTGTGGAAGATGAAAATGACAGTAATACCTATTATAATTGGTGCTCTTGGTCCAGTCACCAAAGAACTGGTACAGGGACTGGAAGAATCGGAAATAAGAGGACAAGTTGGGACCATCCAAACTAGGGCATTATTAAGATCGGCCAGAATACTGAGAAGAGTCCTGGAGACTTGAGGAGACTTGCTCTCACTCAAACACCAGAGGAAAACCATCAGCTTACGCTGGTGTGAAAAACTCTCTTAATCATTGATAGGATTCTTTAGATAAGTATATAAGATAAGCATTGGGGTAGGGGGTCTATAAAACAAGGAACATAATTTGAAGGTGACAGTCATATCGATTGCCGTTGGGGCCTTTAAAAAAGTTCCCAAGAACATGCAAAAGAGATATTATGAACAGTATGTCAGAGGAGAAATCGAGATAATTCAGGCCATAGCACTTTTAAGAATACTGAGAAGAGTCCTGCAGACCTGATGAGACTTGCCGTCACTCACACTTCTTGTTAAAACTGGTGTGAAAAACGCCCAAGAAAAAAGAATCGTCCGAAAATAAGAGTTCTTCGATGCGTATATAAATCTAGTTTGTTTTTGTTTCTTTAATAGCATATCAACCTTCTTGGGTTATTCAATGCTAAAGTCATGCTTGTGGAACAACAGCTATGATACTATCTCATCCATCACAGAGAGAATTTATACTTTTCCCCGATGTGCATTAGTCTAAAAGTGAACCTAATGACACGATTGGAGTTCGAACCCGCTTAGACCGTAGTTCAGCACTTTAGCCACGACACTACAAGCACTAACCATCGTATATATATATATATATATGAAGAGTAAATAAAGGATTGTAATCCGACAATATGTAGAAAAACTGATAACAACGATCCAAGTGGAAGGAATGATTTATTAACGGGTCGACACTATAGCGTTTCGGTTCTACTGAACCATCATCAGGACCCATGAGGGGTGGTATTAATAATTTTAAGTTAACGATGGATGTTTAGAAATGTGAAATACAAAAACCTCGGGGAAAATATCTATTTAAACATCAAACGCTGATTTGCCAGTTAAACGGCTAACTTTTTCTTACTGTACATATTTTCCCGTAGGTTTTTGTATTTCACATTTCTAAACATCCATCGTTAACTTAAAATTATTAATATCCCCCCTCATGGTCCTGATGATGGTTCAGTAGAACCGAAACGCTATAGTGTTGACCCGTTAATAAATCATTCCTTCCACTTGGATCGTTGTTATCAGTTTTTATACACACGCACACACACACACACTCACACACACACACACACACATATATATATATATATATATATATATATATATAAGGCCTGTAAATAACGAAAATAATTTTGATACACTCTAATAATAATGATAGAAATGATGAGAATAAAAATTTTTCTGGGTGTTTTCACCCGTCTCGATAGTATTTCTTCCTTTCATTTCGTTTCTTTGTTTTATAGTCGTTGTTTTTTTTTAAAGTTTTTCTTCAGTGCTGACTAAGTACACGCAAAAATATCACTTGCTCAGGTTTCTTAGTCAACCGTTCATATTGCGCGAGAAGACGCCAACGCCGTCGTCTTCGCCACCTCCACCACTTACTTGTCTCCTTCATTGCATATACCAGCCTGCCGTCACACGCCCCCATCCAAGTTCCAGACCGATTCGTCAAAGAGGCGAATGCCATCTTCGCATCTTTAACTTCCTTCCTGCGATTTCGAAAAGGCGACACACTCTTTCGCATTTGGGGCTCATCTCGTCTAACTTCACACACACACACACACACACACACACACACACACACACACACACACACACGTACAAAAGGAAAGTGGTTTCTTCATTTCAACTCAGTGGAACGGAGAAATCCCGTGGGAAAGAAAGTGTAAGGTCTTCAGGCGATAGAAAATGATTCGACGAAGAGATTGTTCACTCAAATAGGCAGATAGTAAGAAGCTGGCATGTGGGAAGACAGTCCAGCACACGCTTTCTCCACATGAACGTGCGCGCGCGCACACACACACATACATACACACACACACACATATATATATGAAGGTCGTTCAGAAATTTTTAAACCTGATGCAGAAAGAAGAGCCATAACTGAATATTTTCTGTTGTGGTAACACACTATCACTTATTTTAATACAAGTAAAACTAGTTCAGATTCCAGTCTTAATTTCAGGTAAGGCCATTATAAAAGTGAAGCGTATGCGACAAGCTAAAATCTTAGTGAGGCATAGAACTTTTTAAATGACCTTTATATATATATATATATATATATATATATATATATACACAAAACACAAACGTATATATATATTTGGAAAAACAATTTTAGATATGTTATTTCCAAAAAATCCAAAAGTAAGTGGGTTAATAACTATAATAACAGAATTTCACTCACACCTCATGAAAGACCCCATAAGGAGGTGCCCGTGGTGTAATGGTTATCGTCGCAGATAAGTGGACACGGCGACACGTGTTCAAATCCTGGACGAGACTGATTGCATTTCACATAGCACTAATACCTTTGGGTATGAATCCAATTATTCTCCCTGCAGCTATGGGTAAATAGTAGGGCAGACTAGGTTCTTCAGCCTTGGTGAGGCAACTAGTCTAGGAGATGGAAAACTCTGAATTCAAACCTGTTAAACTCCGCTTAAAAATTGACCTTGTGTCATATCCTGCCTGAGCGGAGGGGTTGGGTAAATATGATAAGTGTTAGTTTCCTGCATTCTATTTGGGAGAGTAAGAAGGAAAAAAACTGCTCCAAAAGAAATCATGAAATTGGCAGTTGTGGGGCAGTCAACGAGCATCTACACGTTTTAGAGGATATATTGAATTGACTCTTTGAAACCAAACTTCTAAAAGAAAGTCTTGTTATGTCAAATCAAATCAATCAACAGTTGTATATTTAGGCAGTAGACATTCATTTATACATGTCTGAGTAAGAATGAGTGACTTAAAATGCCATAGGACTCAATACAGTCTAACATCAAACTGATATTAAACACGTCTTAAAAGAACATTGCATTCAACCATTATGTCAGTATATCCATTAAATAGTTTTCTGTCGGTCTCTTTTGCGAATCTATACAATAGGGGACATTACTTCTTTATAAACCCTTATATATATATATATATATATATATATGTATAATTTAATCTAATACATATGTAAATTTATAATCCTTGATATGTGTGTCTTTCTACATACTGATATTAACGTATAACAATGAATAGTGCTGTTGGCGGCTTTTCTTTGATCTTTACTTATGTTCGACGCAGTGGCACCAGCTTTACCCTTTCATCTGAAAGTATTTCGAAATAAATAAATAATATCGTTACTGCACTCACACATCATACGTCAAATAGGACACATTTCGAAAAAAAATTAGACACACGACATATATATATATATATATATATATATATATATATATATATATATATATATATATATATATATATACGTATGAATATGTGTGTGCGCATGTGTGAGTGTATTCATAAAATTCAATGTATGCAAGACACACATAATTCTAGTCATATCTACAGAACGAATACACTAGCATATCTAAAATCCACAAATGTATGACTTTATGTTCCCATATCAATAAAAGCATGTATATATACTATATATAGTTCTCATATGAATGTTTATATATATATATATATATATATATATATATACGCAATCACACAAATACAGACATGCAAGTATATATATATATATATATAGTCAACGGAGCTTGGTATCTGTCACTTTCTGGCCGATGCATACGTCTGAATAAGTGAACGCACGTGATGACCGTCCCTCCGTATATTTTTGTGCAGAGCATGATGGGAAGGATGGTTTACTTTGTGGGGCAGGTTGGTAAGGGCGTTCTAGTTTATACACTGTGCGTATTTACGCGCCAATATTGTGTTAATTTTGTTATTTGTTTATCATTTTCATGTTTTTTTTATTTATTATCATTATTATTTTCATCATTTTACTTCTTTGAGAATTTTTCACTCCAGCTTTCGCAGATAATCTTCAACGGGAGTTTGAGTGACAGCAAGTCTCCTCAATACTTCCGGAATCTTCTCAGTGTCCTTGCCGATCTTAAACATGCCATAGGTTGGATTATCTTCACTCGTTTTATCATTTCCAAATAATCCTTGCCCAGTCGGCTAAGAAACCCCCCATGAGTGTCCTGGATATGACACTAAACAGTCTGATGGTGAGGTTCCAGTAATGCTTGAACTTAGGGGAATGAGGAGTACCCCTTCATTGCCATTGCTTCCAGGTCCACTCTGGCCCGGCGTGGTAGCACCTGATAGAGCTTTATCTATGGGTTAAATAGAACTAACGGCATACTTATACTAAACTGAATTAGCTGAATTAGAACTGAATAACTTGAAATAGAAATATTTTTGACAGGTGAGCCGTACTTACATTTTAACTGCGTGCTTATGCTAAACTGAATTATTTGAAATGGAACTGTTTTTTGACATTGAAACAGTACTTACACTAATTAATATAGAACTGTTTTGACATTTAACTGTGTGTAAACAAAATCTGTACTCATACTAAACTGAATTAGCTGAATTAGAACTGCTTGACTAAACTGAATAACTTGAAATAGAAATGTTTTTCACAATTAAACTGTACTTACATTTAAACTGCGTGCTTATGCTAAAATGAACTGTTTGAAATAGAACTGATTATTTACATAAAAATAGATTTGGCGTTATTTAACCTAAAAAAGTTGATATGCCATAAAATCCAACCAACCAACCAACCAACCAACCAACCAAATAATCCATTCTCTTCTCCAATCCTTTAGTGATTACAAATGGTATCACCATCACCTTCATGCTCCATAGTTTTTTTCGTTCTCTAGCAAGGTCTAGATACTTATCTCTCTTTTCAATTCCTTTCAATTTCACACTGGGGACTTTTGCTATTATTATTATTATTATTATTATTATTATTATTATTATTATTATTAAACTCCTTTGAGAGTTTTTCACACCAGCATTAGTTGATCTCCCGCTGATGTTTGAGCGACAGCATGTCTCCTCAATTTTTCAGGAATCTTCTCAATATTTATTATTATTATTATTATCATTATTATTATTTGAGAGTCCTCCACACCTGTGTTAGCTAATGGTTTTTCACTGGAGTCTAAGTGACACCAAGTCTCATCAAGTCTCCAGGACTCTTTTCAGTATTTTGGCATATCTCAAAAATGGTCTCCACTCGTTCTCTAATTTCCAAAATTATTATTATTATCTTACTTATTTCATCTTTATATCTTTTAATCTGTTTCATTATTTTTATTGGCCGATTCAGGAGAGAATTCGCCAATGGTCCGGGAAACCGGGGTTCAATCCCAGGTTGAGTTATTCCAAAGACTATGAAAATGGTTCTTGATGCCGCCTTGATTAACACTCAGCATTATAGCATTATAAGGTAGGGATCAAGGGTAAAGTGGAGTAATCCAGGGAAAGGAGTTGCGCCCTCCCTAACACCTTGATGTAGTAGCTATCGAAAAGGGAGCTTTCGGTTCACCCTCAACTAAGGTCGCCAACTTTACTTATTATTTTTATTTAGTTTTTCGGGTCGTTTGTTTTCGTTATCAGGAATTTGTTTTCATGCCTACATAAATGGGACATTGCTAAGATATACATGCTCTCTCACTGAGATTGACCATTTTTTATTTATATTTAAAGCAATATAAATATTTGGCGTACAGGGATGGGTCGAAGTGTTTATTTATTGAAAAGGTCATATAGTGACATCATATTAGTAGTTGATAAATTTTTGAACAATGGGATCCAAGCACTGCAACACCTATTTGAAGAAATGTATGGAGCACAAAAGGGACTACGTTGAAAAATAAACATTCAGATTCCATCTGAGTATATTTCCAGCCTATCCGCGTTTATATATATATCTTTATATATTTGTCATATAATATGCATGTGCGTGTATGTGTGTATCCGTGTGTATGTGATCTTCTAAAAGATTTAGTGTATGTCTGTTGTGTATATTGTTGCTTACTATCCATTAATCTTCCTCTCTTGATCGATCTATCGATTTAAGTAAGTCCGTTTATATTTCTACCCACCTATGTTCATTCGTATTGATTGAATTCTGTTTGTCTTTGTAAGGATTTTCTTTGTAGAATTCATCTTTTTCCTTTTATTGTCCGCATTTATAATATTTCTGTCTATTCATGTGTGCGTGTGTGTGTGTGTGTTCGGAGATATGTTCGAATTGCGTAGACATCGAGTTGAAAGAGATATACAGCTCCACAGATGTAGATATCTATCTCTCTGTATATATTTATAAATGTGTGTGTGTATGAGAGAGAGAGAGAGAGAGAGCGACAGAGAGAGTAAGAGAGAGAGAGCGACAGAGAGAGCAAGGGAGAGAGAGAGCGACAGAGAGAGCAAGAGAGAGAGCGACGGAGAGAGTGACAGAGAGAGCAAGAGAGAGAGAGAGAAAGAGAGCGACAGAGAGAGCAAGAGAGAGAGAGAGAGAGAGAGAGAGCAAGTGACAGAGAGAGCAAGAGAGAGAGAGAGAGAGAGAGCGACAGAGAGAGCAAGAGAGAGATAGCGACAGAGAGCAAGCGACAGAGAGAGCAAGAGAGAGAGAGAGCGACAGAGAGAGCAAGAGAGAGAGAGAGAGAGTGAAAGAGAGAGCAAGAGAGAGAGAGAGAGAGAGAGAGAGAGAGTGTGTGTGTGTGTGTGTGTGTGCAGCTATTTATGCATGTTTGGGAGTTTTTGCAACGGGTATTATAAACTTATAGATATATAAATAGATGGACAGATAAGGACCAACTGAAAAAGAAAGAAAGAAAGAAAGAAAAAAAGAAAGAAAGAAATAGAGAAAGAGAGAAAGAAAGAAAGAAAAAGAAAGAAAGAAAGAAATGGAGAAAGAAAGATAGAAAGAAAGAAAGAAAGAAAGAAAGAAAAAAGAAAGAAAGAAAGAAAAAAGAAAGAAAGAAAAAAGAAAGAGAGAAAGAGAGAAAGAAAGAAAGAAATAGAGAAAGAGAGAAAGGAAGAATAAAGAAAGAAAGAAAGAAAGAAAAAAGAAAGAAATAGAGAAAAAAAGAAAGAATAAAGACAGAATAAAGAAAGAAAGAAAGAAAGAAAGAAAAAAGAAAGAAAGAAAGAAAGAAATAGAGAAAGAGAGAAAGAAAGAAAGAAAGAAAGAAAAAAGAAAGAAAGAAATAGAGAAAGAAAGAAAGATAAAAAGAAAGAAAGAAAGAAAGAGAGAAAGAAACTCAGTTGAAGGTAGTTCCGTGGTGCAATGGCTAAAGTGTTGAATTGTAGCCACAAAGTAGGCAAGTTCGATCTTCAGTCGTGCTAATACATTAACTTTCGAACCAATACCCTTGCGAAAGGCATGAACTTCCTTATCCCTCCAGCTGTTTTTCTACAAAGGTGGCTTTGGCATTAAATAACCCATGAAGATTGGTATGCAATTAAGCAAAGAAACCAGAGATAGGTAGGTAGATAAAGAGAAAAACACTTGGATGGATGGGAAAAATCGAGAGAGATATAGATATCAGCCGAAGACCTGTTTCTTGGACTAATTGAAATCGTGAGCACCAAAATAAGCAGCCATTGATGTACAAAAATGTTTCATTCATAAACCGACGAGAGAGAGAGAGAGAGAGAGAGAGAGAGAGAGAGAGAGAGCACGAACAAACGAACGAGCTATTTCTTTGAATCTCTCTTTTTTATCTTTGGTATTTACTCATCTTCGGAACCTTCGACTGAAACTTTTGTAGACTGAACGACGCATATTTTAGTTTGAAGACGGTAAAGTCTGGGGGGAACTGCTTTCTTACAAGCGAATCGAAAAGATTACTGATTTTCTCATCCTAACCAAGTTCATAAAAAAATATCATTGAGTCTTTCTCTCTTCCGTCACACGCTCTAATGTATAAATCTCTCTCTCTCTCTCTATATATATATCCATATATCTATATATCTATATAAATAAACATATGTGTATGTGTTATAGAAAAATATTCATATGACCCCCCCTCCACCTTACGCCTATATTTGTAATATGTTCTTTCCAACTTGCTACTATTTTTATCGGGTTATGTCCCCATCAATCTAGTGTACGTGTCTTTTAGTCTGACCTTCTTTCAATCCAACCAACATTTGATCAATGAAAATGTTGCCATCTAGTCTTTGTTCCAACGAATCCTCTAGTCCGACGTTTTTTTAAATCCAACATTTGATAAAAAACGTTTTTATTCTCATTTACTATTTGTTATGTTTTAATCAAGATGGCGCCATCTCCCCAGTAAGCCTCTGAAATTAGTCGGCCAGTTCATATACCTCAGCAGTAATATCTCATCTACTGAAAGCGACATCAACAAATACGCATAGGGAAGCATGGTCTGCAATTGAGATGTTAATGACCATCTGATCTCACTGATAAAACAAAACGGAATTCTTCTAAGCTATTGCCGTGTCAATACTATTGTATAGTTGCACCAGTTGGATTCTAACAAAAAGCATGGAGAAAAGGCTTGACAAAAGTTTCACTAGAAGGCTAGAACAAACCCTGAAAGCAAAATCTTCTAAAACAGCAGCTGTAAAGCCACTTACGTCCCATCATACAAACCATCCAAGTAAGCCGAACAAGACATGATAGGTACTGCTAGGGAAGTAAAGAAGAACTCATAAGAGACGTTCTCATACGGACTACTACATATGGACACATAATCGTTCTGTACGGACACAGGGTGCCGCCTAGAGGACTTGCCACGAGCGATGGTTGATAGAGGTGAATGGCGAGAGAGAGAGAGAGAGAGAGAGAGAGAGAGAGAGAGAGAGAGGAAGAAAAAGTGTCAAGAGAAATCATGTTGTCGCCATGTCTTGAGAATACAATAATGGTTTGTACTGGTTTGTTTTTCTCTCGGTGAATATTAGATGCTACTTAAATGAAAGTTCGCTTTGCCTGTAATTCCATTTTCGGTCACATAGTCTTTTGCGAATGTTGCACTATTTCCTACGATTAAAGAAGGCGTATAAAAATAAAATATGACATTTCACTTATTGGTTAGAAATGTTTTTAAATAAACGTGTAAAACTTCCACAAAAAATATACCACACAGTTAAAAGGATCACACAAAAAAAAGTACCTCCATGGAGAAAATAGTAGACGATTAATCTTTCAAATCCATTTTTTAAATATATAATTTGTTTTTCACTTCTGTAAGTATATATTTAGCGCTAACCGTCTAAGATGAAAATAATTTTGACAAATGAATTGAGCAGACGACAGACGATTATCAAAGTTATCTTTTATATCCGGGCATAATTTCAGTCTTGACCGTTGGCCAGGAAATCACAAATTTCGGGTAGAACAATGGAACAACGAGTTTTAAAAAAAATCTTATAATATCAAAATCTTTGCAGTGAAATCTCAATCATTTTTTGTACATTATCCAACATTGTTAGTTACGATATATTTGTCTATTTTGGACTCTCTCTCTCTCTCTCTCTCTCTCTCCCTCCCTCTCTCTCTCCCCCTCTCTCTCTCTCCCTCTCTCTCTCCCTCCCTCTCTCTCTCTCCCTCTCTCTCTCCCTCCCTCTCTCCCTCCCTCTCTCTTTCCCTCCCTCTCTCTCCCTCTCTCTCCCCCTCTCTCTCCCCCTCTCTCTCCCTCCCTCTTTCTCTCTCCCTCTCTCCCCCCTCTTTCTCTCTTTCTATGCCTGCATATTGATACTTTCGGCTTGTTACAGTGAAGAGAAAAAATTTACCTAAGCAACAGTGCCCGCCCTCAACAGCTGCTGGAATATTTTGTGCAAGTTGATTGTTGACCCAAAGATGAATTTATAAATTATCATTGTGGCTAATCAAAGGGTGAGGGACGAACAGGTGGACATAATTGTAGTATAGACGTGCTTCGAAATAAAAACGACTCTATTGGGTGTCTTGGTAGTGGGAAGATACTTAGTCGTCCCGACTAGGTTTCAATATTAGCGCTCATCATCATCATCATCATTAAGACATGCCAATAACACAGATTCTTTTGACTCTCTCTCGTCATCCATCCTTATCAGCCATCGTTCATGGGAAGTCTTCTAGATGGCATCCAGTGTCTACACAAAGCTGACGAATGCAAATTTTTATTCGTCGTTCAACACTGGTGTTCCCATGAGTAGTAGTCCGTTGAAAACGTTGCTTATGAATTCGTTGCCCAACCTGTCTTGCAAAAGACATATCTACCGTTCTAAGAATCGAGACGAAAGAGACTGAGATGGATTTGGGGATTCACATGTGACTTCAAGATGTCCAAAAGACACGCCTCCAATATAGAAAGTAGACAACCATTAATTTTTTTATAAATAGATTATTTTCTATATAAGTGTTGGGGTCGCAACACGAAATTTCAGCTACAGCGTCACCAACGCGTTAAAAAAATAAATCTGTTATTCACCCATTATTATCTACGTACCGGTTACTCTTGCCTTCGCTAGTTTCATTCCTTATGAGTGTCGATAACGGGCAGGGGCATGGGCAGGGGCACGGTGAGTCTTGAAAATCATCACGGCCTGATGACTTCATTTCCCGCAGTTGGGTTCACATATGTTCATATCCACGAGAAAATTACATATTTTTTTAGAACTATAGATATTATCCTTAACTCTATCAACTCCATGGACGGTATCTGTGTCGCTAACTATAACGTATGGTGTATATGTGCCGAGAAATGGATGCAGAAAAGAATAAGATGAGGGTGGTAGGCTTGCACAACGACAAAAGATGAACTTAAGGCAAAGCTAAACAAGATCCTATGAGTTAATCTCTTCAAGAGCACCGTTTTGCTTGCGAATCTTGCATTACTATGAAGAAGGAACATCAACAGGTTGCGATGCAAAGGACTATGGATAGATCTATGCTGGGAATATAGTTGTGTGAATATATCCGCTGGTCAGAGAGAAAGACGTGCTCACAGAATACCGAAAGCAAAATTTCCACAATCAAGGACACGTTGCAAGGTTTATAGACTCCAGGTAGATCCTTGCAGTTTTCGATTGGTTTGGTTTCTTTGATTTTTAATGGCATATCAACTCTTTTTAGGTTATTTAATGCCAAAGCCATTCTCCTAGAAGAACAGTAGTTGTACTATTTAACCCATAGCTGGGAGGGTAAGGGGTTCATATCTTTCCTAAGGGTATTTGCCCGAAAGTGAACGTAATAGCGCGACTAGAGTACGACTGGAGAACGAACTCGCAGTCCATCGCTTTAACCATTACACCACGAGGACACCCCCTGCAGTTTTCGAGTAGTACCTAAGAGACTTGAAACGACCAGCAGGAAGACCTCCACGACGATTGTCAAGCGATTCTGGCCAATATGGAGATGAAAAACAAAATGGAAGTGCATTGTAGCCAGCAATAAAGAAAAGATTGGTCAACCTGATTAATAGAGGAATTATAGGTACTAAAAGCACATAAACCCAAGCGGCTGGAATTTTGACCAGAGATTCCTTATATTTACATGCCTGCTACCAATAAAATACTGCAATTTCATATTTTCTACGTAATTCTATTACTTTTTAATATATCTAAAATTCACTCTAGAATGTTGTAACCTGTTAATTAACGACCAGTAAAGAGATTTAGTAATAGATTAGATTTTCCATTTTCGGTTATTTTTCAAATCCGGTACGAGGTTAAGGGTCGGGGGTATGGGCTCAAGATTCCAAAGGTTAATATATCATATATTTACTTGAAATTTTCCTTATAATGGCCCAGTGGATAGAGTGTTTACCAATGATCCGGGAGACCTGGATTCAATCCCACATCGCGTCATACCAAAGACTTTTAAAATGGTACTTGATACCTCCTTGCTTAACACTCAGCAATATAAGGTACGTATCGAGGGTAAAATGGAGCAATCCAGGGAAAGGAGTAGCACCCTACCCTACACCTCGGTGTAGTAGCTATCGAAAAGGGAGCCTTCTGATCGCCCTCGACTACGGTCGCCAACTTTACTTTTATAAACCAATGTTATGGATCGTTTCCTTTTGTCTTTCCCTGTTGTCGCGGACTTAAAGATTAAAGACTTAAAGATAACGTGTTTATAGTTTTAGTACAAGCACTGACCAAGAAGTGACAGTTAAATAATAGAATACAACATTTTCTATTTTCAGCTATTTTTCAGTTATATTTATTTAAGATGTCTCGGGTGGCATCCATCCCTCTCTCGGTCAACAACTGGTTTGAATTCAGTGCTTTCTTTCTCCTAGACTGGTTTCCAAACTAAAGATTTCATCAGTCTGCCCTATTATTTTAGGTGGAAGGATAATAGTTGGATTCATAGCTTTCCCAAATGCATTAGTGCTATGTGAAATGATAACAGCTACGCCACGTGGGGGGAGGGGGCTGGCATATTTCTGGTTACAGAGTTTTTATGTTGTAGTGTTTTATAATAAATAATAGCAAATTGTTATATATTGACCCTTGACCGAGCCGTAAATCAGAGAAGCACCAGTGTAAATAAGCGGAAGAATATCACGTGATCTAATCGGAAATAAGTGGGTGTTATGAAATAATATATGCAGATGCCCGCAGCAGTTGAAACAGTTGGGGACGGTGAAGGCCAGAGTGAGAGCCAGTTGCAGTCAGTGAGAGCGCCCCGCTGGGGACAGCTGTCTCCAGTTGAGCGGCCTCTAGTTGAGAGAGTTGGAGACAGTGAAGGCAAGAGTGAGAGCCAATTGCAGTCTGTAAGAATGCCCCGCTGGGGGCTGTTGCTCTCAGCGGCCTCCAGTTGAGCAACCCTGGCCGAGAAGCAGAAGTGCTAAGTGGGTCTTGAAGATAACACGGCGTGCTATCATATTTACCCAACCCTCCACTCGGGCAGGATATGACACAAGGTCAATTTTTTAAGCGGAGTTTAACAGGTTTGAATTCAGAGTTTTCCTTCTCCTAGACTAGTTGCCTCACCAAGGCTGAAGAACCTAGTCTGCCCTACTATTTACCCATAGTTGCTATGGTCAAGAGATGAAGTTATGGGTCATATGGGAATCTGTCTTGTCTCTCCTCATCCGTCTGTCTCACAAACCATAGAAGCTTCAACTCCTTTCGAAAGAATAAAAAGACAGATATATTCTTATAAAGAAATGTTGTTCTTCCTTCTTCCCTCATCACGGTATATAACATAATAATATCCATTTTGATTGAATACTGTTCAATTGTGTACCATACCCATGATACGAATATGTGAAACGTACATAGAATGTTTATAACTCATATATGGATAACATAGGAATCCCGAAACACAAAAACACTTACAACTTCTTAGTTCAGGTATGAAACTTTTTTATTACCTTTGAGTTAAAAGGTTTTTCAACATGAGGAGACAAAATCTTTCTATGCTGACTTTTCCATCCCCCCCCCCCATCACGTGCGGCACCCGCCGCAAGGTCTCTGCGAGCTCCGAAATTCAACTTTCTTCTTCGGAGGCAAAAACACAACTCACTGCTTTTTCTCAAATCTCAGCCCACTCTTCCGGTGCGTGACGTCACTCACACCTCCTGGTCCTATTTCCTAGCTGGGGTTTTATTTTGACATCTGTGAATGACACATCCTCCCCGCACGCGCATGAACACCTGCACTCATGTTGCACCTAACTGACCCATGCGCTAAGCGAAAAGTTCTCAGCCTAACTAAACCGAAAGGAAAGATATATAAAACGAAACCCCTCGGCCATTATATTACACTATTAGAAATGCTAAAAATCTGATTGGTCTGGAAGAAAATTAACTTTTTATGAAAAAGAATGGGGGGGGGCTGATCTCATTTAGAGGTGATGGTATATACCAATTTTGGCCTTGGTATCCTGTGATGTTAGAATTTCAGTTTTATTGGTAAATCCCTTTTTTTTGGAACCTGTTTATGTATTGATCATCATATGAAATCATTTATTACAATTTAGTTTCATCACTTGTATTCTAAATCTGGAATAAGTTTACAATTCAAAATGGAAAACGCTGATTTTTGGTTTTCTCATATTTACCCCCCCCCCCCGCTTGGGCAGGATATGACACAAGATCAATTTTTAAGCGGAGTTAAACAGGTTTGAATTCAGAGTTTTCCTTCTCCTAGACTAGTTGCCTCACCAAGGCTGAAGAACCTAGTCTGCCCTACTATTTACCCATAGCTGGAGGGAGAATAATTGGATTCACACCTTTCCCAAGTGTATTAGTGCAATGTGAAATGCAACAAGTCTCATCCAGGATTTGAACTCGTATCATCGTGTCCATTTCCTACGACGATAACCATTACACCACGGGTTGATTTTTGGTTTTCGATTGATTTCTTTGTTTAATGGTATATCAAACTTCGGAAGGACAGCTGTGGTATAGCAAGTAGCAAGGGGATAAGGTGATTCATGCCTTTTCCAAGGGAAACGTAACAGAATCACTAAGTAGTATACTTGATCTACTCATCAAGTCATTGTCACCCAACTTCAGAAACATCTGAAAAAACTGAAGGATCCATCAGCTGAAACGTTGTGAATATAACAATAAAAATAATTGTCCGAATACTTTAAATGATAAAAGATATCAAGCTTCAAGCTTTTTAGAAAAATAAAGAGTGCTTTATTGTTTTCATGATGTACTATAACAGACAATTGTGGATTAACTTATCGTTTTCTTTGTTTAATATATAAATAGTAAGTAAAGTTGGCGACTGTAGTCGAGGGTGACCCGAAAGCTCCTTTTTCAATAGCTACTACACCGAAGTGTAGGGTAGGGCGATACTCTTTCCCCTGGATTGCTCCACTTTACTCTTGATCCTTACCTTATATTGCAGAGTGCTAAGCAAGGAGGTATCAAGTACCATTTTTTCAAGTCTAGTTTGACTTGACCTGGGATTGATCCACGGTCTCTCGGGCCATTAGCGAACACTCTACCCACTAGGACAATGGGCCGGTATGTTTTATATATAATTAATTGATTGAATTTTTTGAAAATTTCCCCACTTTTGCAAATTTCTGAAAAAATTTGGCCTCTCTACAAGATTTGAATAAACTGATTCAGTCAGGATCGAACTCAGTAAATTAACTAGCGATTTTTCTCAACAACAAGTGAATTACATCGACTTACAGACGAATACAAACATCGCTTTACATTTTTTAAAGGAAAAACTTGCACATTTCAGAAGTTTTATAAATATTTAATGATTACATCAGTTGACAGCTAAAAGCTTGAGAAAATATTTCACAGCGATGAGATTTGGCTCGAGACGTTGGTGATAATTGATAAAAAAAAATGAAAAAAAAAAAAAAACACTTGAAATTCTTCGCTCTTTCAAGTAGAAATTTTTTTTTTCTTTTGGCCACTGGGAATGATTTTTGCCAATTTTTTCACAATTAATGATGTTTCCTGCAATTCTAATCAATTTATGATTTTACGGCGGAAAAACAATTATCTGAAGACATTTCTGCAGACAGAAACATTTATATGGAAATAATATCGAATAGTTTTCATTCTTACGTAAACTTACAATCAATTTTAGTAATGAACATTGCCAACAAAATTTCTGTTTTGAAAATCATAGGCCAATATATTTTTATAGAAAAATCATTGGCCAATGCATTTTTATAGTAAAAATCATTGGCCAATGCAATTTTATGGTAAAAAATTGCCCAATAAATTTTTATAGTAAAAATCATTTCCAGTGCATTATTGCTTTTCTTTTTTTTGTTTTTCCTTTTTTTTTTTCTTTTTTTCACAATGCATTTTTATAGCAAAAATCATTTCCAATGCATTTTTATAGTAGAAATAATTTGCAATGTATTTTATAGAAAAATCATTTCTAATGAATTTTATTGTAAGAATCCTTTTCAATGCATTTTTATAGTAAAAATCACCGGTCAATACATTTTTAAAGTAAAAATCATTTCCAATAAATTTCTATAGTAAAAATCATTTTCAATGCATTTCTATAGTAAAAATCATTTCCAATTTATTTTTATAGTAAAAATCATTTCCAATGCATTTTTATAGTAAAACTCATTTCCAATGCATTTTTTAGTAAAAATCATTTTCAATATATTTTTATAGTAAATATCATTTGTTATGCATTTTTATCGTAAAAATCATTTCCAATGTATTTCTATAGTAAAAATCATTTTCAATGCATTTTTATAGTAAAAATAATTTCCAATACATTTTTATTTTTTTTATTGAAAAAAATTTCTTTCTTTCTTTTTTTTTTTCACAATGCATTTTTATATTAAAATCATTTCCAAAGCATTTTTATAGTAAAAATCATTTCCAATGCATTTTTATAGTAAAAATCATTTCAAATGCATTTTTATAGTAAAAATCATTTTCAATGCATTTTTATAGTAAAAATCATTTGTAATGTATTTTTATAGTAAAAATCATTTCCAATGCATTTTTATAGTAAAAATCATTTTCAATATATTTTTATAGTAAATATCATTTCCAATGCATTTTTATAGTGAAAATCATTTCAAATGAATTTTTATAGTAAAAATCATTTCCAATGCATTTTTATAGTAAAAATCATTTCCAATGCATTTTTATAGTAAAAATCATTTCCAATGCATTTTTATAGTAAAAATCATTTCCAATGCATTTTTATAGTAAAAATCATTTCCAATGCATTTTCATAATAAAAATCATTTCCAATGCATTTTTATAGTAAAAATCATTTCCAATGCATTTTTATAGTAAAAATCATTTCCAATGCATTTTTATAGTAAAAATCATTTCCAATGCATTTTTATAGTAAAAATCATTTCCAATGCATTTTCATAATAAAAATCATTTCCAATGCATTTTTATAGTAAAAATCATTTCCAATGCATTTTTATTGTAAAAATCATTTCCAATGCATTTTTATAGTAAAAATCATTTCCAATGCATTTTTATAGTAAAAATCATTACCTATGTATTTTCATAATAAAGATTATTGGCCAACGCAATTCCAATACTATAATGCTAATATAATAATTTTCATCTGTCATAAGTTACGCCCAAGTAAAATAAGATAAATTATAAAGCTTGTTTGAATTCAGAGTTTTCCTTCTCCAGGAGTAGTCGCATTACCGAGGCTAAAGAACCTAATCTGTCCTCGGATTTCCTTACGACAGAGAGGAAAAGAGGTGAATTCATGGCTTTTTCAATGAACATTAACGCAATGTGAAACACAAACAGCCCAGTCTAGGATTTGAACTCTGAACTCTGATTTCATTTTCTACGACGATAACCATAACACTAAGTGTCTCTCTCTCACTCTAACTCTCTCTCTCTCTCACTCTCTCTTTTCTATATATATATATATAGTTTGAAATATCTATAAATTAAGAATTCTCATTATTGATAATATATAATGTATAAGTATATATATTTATATATATATGAAGGTAATCTAATAAATAAGATGAAATATTGCCAAAGGAGTTGGAAATCGGTCGTACTATTTACAGTTGTACCCTTTTTAAGGAAATTAATAGTGATGGCTCCTTTTATGTCATAGAAGAATGTTAGCCTGTCTTCCTTACTAAAGGCTGCGCACTGAACCTTTTCTTTACCTGATAGTCTGTGTGTTTTCACTCTATAAACTGTCTTTTCGCCTCATGCTTCAAGTGGAAAACCCATGCTTAGTTCTTTTGTAAATATTCTTTGATTGAAAACGCTTCTCCGAACACAAGGCTCGTTCGTCTCTAAATTTCACATGGTTTGCAGTTCTCAGCTACAAACAGTTTGATGACAGACCTCTCTTCAAACCTTGATTTACCGCCCTTTTGAATAGTCTTAAAACAAATACTTTTTGCAAGATTAGAGATTTATCTTTTAATTAACCAATTTATAACAATGCCGACTTTACATCCATGGAAATGTAATTCTGAAAAAAATTATTTTGGTTTGATAAAAATTTCCTTTTTTCATTGAATGATTCTTATATATATATATATATATATATATATATATATATATATATATATATATATATATATGTATCATTAGCCATATAGTTATGGTTTGAAATGTCTTTACGAGTCTTTAGTGAATGGAATTGGTTTTATGATTTCGCGTCGTTTCTCAACGAACACTGTCACAGATATTAACCTCGATATCCTCTTTTTGATGACAAAATTCGAAGATTGGTTGCTTTCATGCGAGTGTGAAATGACGGAGCAGCAGAGAAAGGAAAAACGGTGTTGAGTGAGGAATGTGTTAGGGTAAGGGAGAATTGAAATGGAACCAACAAGAGAAGGCTTAGAATTGAGAGGGAATGGTTTGTAAAACAAGAAGTGAAGAGAATTCCTTTGCAAATAAAAGAAGAAAAAGACCTGATAGCATTGGAAGAGTAGGGAACGGGGAGGGCGCTCTTCTAAGGTTTTGTCATTTACTCCAGTTCTTAAAAGGGATCGATGGACCCCATTTTCCTCAGGATATAATATCAGCCATTGAACTTATGGCGGCAGGCCAAAAAAATAATGATAACGAGCAGGACTACCCGACGTTGCCCGGAACAAAACACTAAAGATGAAGAATTAGCATTGCCATCAAAATGTGTCGAACGCACGAATTCGTTTGAATGTCCCTCGCCATCTTCACCAACTTCCCCATCGCCTCTTGCCAAGTCTCTTAGTGTCTTTTGTAAGCTTTTGCAGGTCGGTTCACACTGGTCTCTCTCTCTTTCTCTCTCTCTCTCTCTCTCTCTCTCTCTCTCTCTCTATACGTGTATATGAGTGTGTGTGTTTGTGTGGGTGTGTATATGTATGTGTGTATTTACAAATCCCTTCTCACCAGCAGATTATCATGGGTGAATTTTTAAAGCGGACTTTTACAGTTCTGAATTTAAAGTTTTCCTTCGAGACCGATGGTCACATTAAGTTTATAGAGTTCAGTCTGCCCTGCTATTAACCTTTCTCAGGGGTATTAGCGTTTTGTGAAATACAAACAAGATTCCGACGCAGGGAGCCGAGTTCAATTCCCACAAGAGTAACTGTTCCGTCACCTGGAACCTGTCTACCCTATTTACCTTTATCTGTAAGCAGAGACAAATGCACGTTTTTTTCCTCGAAGCGAAATGTTAAGAAAATATATAATTATGGACAGCGGTTGATTGTTTTCGTAGTAAGTTGTTTCCTAGATAGATTTAGAGGTCAACCACAGGACTGTGGAAAAAGAGCGACACACATGAGAAAGAAATTCAAGCCAGTAAGAGAGAGAGAATGAGAGACGGGGAGAGAGTGAGTGAGAGAGAGGGGCATGATGATAAGAGAGAAACGAAGACGAAAGTGAACAGTTGGTTCCCGAAATTCTGGGTCATGATAGCAGCAGACACCCAAGTTGCAAATAGAAATGTATCAGCTGCAATCGGCCGGCGAGCTCTGATTGGCTGGAAGAGACTACAAAAAGAAACGCCGTTAAAGGGGACGCTGGATAGAAAACATGAAAAGAAAGTTAATTGGAGATTAATCGCTTTGATGTGAAGACGGGCTGAAAATTACGACACCGATTTTGGGTTAGTTTCGGGAAGGAGTCCCACACCGGCCACGAGGAATAATACCAAGGTCTGTGCTTGCTTTACCCTTCCAACGACGGTTTATATCTCTTTGTCTATCAAAAGCAATCGACTCGTTTTCTACTCTGTTTCTCTCTCTTCAGCGACTGCGAATGAAGGGTAGTAGCAAATAAACTTCTGTACTAGAGAAACAGCGAACGGTGTTTGTGTGTTCGTCAATTTTTCTCATGGCGTGGTTACAACGGGGATTTAACTGGAACTTAAGGATTAATGCTACTCTCAAAGACCCTTTAGAACCATGGAGGTCTAAACGTCTGTTGGGTGCCGGGGTTAGCGTCCTGAAATTGAACACGACTCGCTGAGTCCAGTTTTTATGCTAATAACCTTTACACTACAAGCACTTTCACATTACCGATGATATTTAAATATTTGTCCTTAAGAGACTGAAATCGTGTGCTTACTTAATTAAAAACGTGTCCTGTTTTGAGTTTTATGGTTAACTTTAGATTCTCTTCTTACACGGTCACGTTCGCATATTTATGTCTATAATGAAGCGTAAGACTGACTTTTCTCTTCACCTGCTCATCTGTCTATAACTTCCTCTAGGATCAGTGTAGAATTTGTGTTTGTGTAAAAATAAGTAAGTACACCGTATGTTTACAAAGTATCGAGACTGAAGTTGTATTTATCACGACTGAAATGAACATAGAATGGAACATTAATTTTATTCAAAATAGTCCCTTTGGTATCCAACACGCTGATTCCAGCGAGTTGTCTATTAGTCGAAGAACTTCTGATACTTCTTTTTCATGTTTTTCAAAACAGCGCCGTTTTATTTTTAAAACTGTCCATCACGTTCTCAAAGTCGCATGGAGGTATGTCAAGTGACTTTAGCAAGTAATGCACTTTTTCGTTAAAAACCAAGCAAAATAAAAATACAGGTTCCCGACAAGGAAATTGCATAGACTTACTCATCAAATAATATCGAGATTTGTCTCTTTATTATGTTGGTAGGTGAGACTTATAAAAAGATTAAACCGAAAATGAGCTCATGAAAAAGTGTTTCAGTTCCAATTAACTCTAAGAGGAGACCCCTTGGGATAATTGCTAAAGTGTTGGATTGCAGCCTCGATGTAAGCGAGTTCAAACCCTAGTCCCGCTATATCGTTCACTTTCAGACCAATTCTCTGTGTAGAGGTATAAACTTCTTTATCTCCCTAGTTGTGGGTTAAATAGTACTACAACTGTTTTCTACGAAGATTGCTTCGGCAATGAATAGCCCACAATGGTTGATGAGCTATTAAATAAAAGATTAGATTACTAAAGTCAACACCAGAAAGATACCTTTAAATAGTTTACACGAGTCAGAGTTTTTATAACAATCAGATAATTCATTTTACCTGATGGTTTTTAGTTCAGAATATAAGTTGTTTATGGCTTTTACCAAAGAATTATCCAACAATTATATAAGTAAAGTTGGCAACCTTAGTCGAGGGTGACCCGAAGGCTCCCTTTTTAATTGCTACTATTCCAAGACGTGCTTCAAAATGAATACGGCTCTATTGGGTGTGTTGATACTGGGAAGTCGTCCCAACTAAGGTTCAATATTAGCATTCATCATCATCATCATCGTTGAGACATCACGATAACACAGATTCTTTTGACACTCTCTCTCTCTCTCTTTCTCACCATCCGCCCCTATCAGTCATCTTTCTTGGGAGGTCTTCTTGTTGACATCACACAAAGCTGACGAATGCAAGTTTTTATTCGTCGTTCAACACTGGAGTTTCCATGTGTAGTAGTCCATAGAAAACGTTGCATATGAATTCGTTGCCCAGCCTGTCTTGCTAGTCTCACTTTCATAGTTTGTGTGATGGGAAGTAAGTGGCCGTGCAACTTCTGTTTTGTAGAGTGCTGCATTAGTATTAATATATCCAATGATACACTAACATAGAATAAACAGAAGGAAGGACATGATAAGCTCAACTACACATGTAAAGTTGGCGACCTCAATCGAGGGTGACCCGAAGGCTCTCTTTTCAATAGCTACTCCACGAAGGTGTAGGGGACGGCTCTACTCCTTTCCCTGGATTGCTCCACTTTACCCTTGATCCATACCTTATAATGCTGAGTGTTATGCAAGGTTGCATCAAGTACCATTTTTGAGTCTTTGGTATGACTCGACCTGAGATTGAACCCTGGTCTCCCGGACCATTGCCGAACACTCTACTCATATAAGTTACTCTTATTTCCTGGATATCAAGCAAATGCATCGACTCTCAATTACAATATTCTATATTATAATGATTCGATTTTTGGGTGTGTTTACCCAAAACTTTAATCACAAACAAGAGAGGTCAGTACGAATCATTTAAATTCAGGGTTTGTCTTCTCTTATATCAATTGTTATACCAAGGTTAAAATTCCAAGTCTGTTCAAATAGTTGCCCATAGCTGCCAGGGAATAGTTGGATTCGTGCCTTTCCAAACGGTATTAAAGTAATGTGATTTTTAGGTATATGAGACCGTGATGCAGCAAAAATGATACATGATGGTGAAATTTTTACAAGCATTTAAAATATTCTGACTTTAAGGATAAAGGAATTTCCAGTTCATGTTGCAACTTCACAATAATAGTTTGGGTCTATAGTTGTGATCATTCCGACTTTCATAATTTCTCACAATAATAAAATGAAAATAATATTATATCTCGATAGTTATATCGCAAATGCATGAGACAGCAACGACAACAATAAAGATAATAATAGGCAAATACTTGAATTTTTCTAGAGTACTGAAAATGCTTTGGAACATGAATGTGACGGTGATACCAGTTATAGATGATGCACTTGTACCTGTCCCCAAAGACTTGGAAAAGAGACTAGGAGAATTCTAGATCCTGACCTCAGCACTGTTAAAATTAGCTGGAATATTTAAAAGAGTTCTGGAGACCTGAGGAGACTTTCTGTCCCTTAGATACCTTAGAAAAACTACCAATTTGAACTGGTGTGAAAAACTAATAGTAGTAGTAGTGGTAATAGTAATAGTAATATGCATCAGGCTTTGTACTCGAGAGGTGATATAGCCTATATATAAGTTTAAAAAAAAAAAAAAAAGGCGGAAAAGGATTTGTCAGAATCGAGGATTTCGTCGATGCATAATTGCAAAGAATCGAGAATTTTTTTTAAAAAAGCAGAGAAAGACTAATTTCAGCCAGCAGGAAAAGCAAAAGCAACATAAAAAAAAGTAGGAAAAAAAATGGAAAGAAAAATAATCTTACAAGATAAATTGTTGAAAATATACTAGGGAAGAACTAGACGTGTCTAAAAAGGGAAACGTGAAGAGGAATATTGCAATTCTCATGATAACAGCACCAAATAATGCCATAAGGACCAATTATATTGGAAAAAATTGAATATATACAGCAGAACAGGAAATACAGGATGTGTTGAAAGGGTTAATCACAAAATATGCAAATGCTGCACACTAGAATAAAAGGGAAGGTGATCAACTTGCAAGAGATTAAAATTGGACCCTACAAAGATATTTTCAAAACAGTGAATCGGTCCAAGAGAATAATTCGCATAAAAAATCTCTGTGAATTTGGAAATACAAATGGATCAGCAAACCCAAGCCAGAAGGTCAGACAAAGAATTAATTAACAAAAAAAGTTGTCAGCTAATAGATTTTGCCGGCGAATCACAGAATGAAAATGAAAGAAAAAAAAAGACAAAAAGATACTAGGACTTTGCTAGAGAACTGAAAAAGCCGTAAAATGGCATATCAACTCTTTTTAGGTTATTTAATGCCAAAGCCATTCTCCTAGAAGAACAGTAGTGGTACTATTTAACCCATAGCTGGGAGGATAAGGGGGTTCATACCTTTCCTGAGGGTATTTGCCCGAAAGTGAACGTAATAGCGCGATTAGAGTACGAACTCGCGTACTACGATTCCGCAGTCCATCGCTTTAACCATTACACCACGAGGACACCTACTAAAACATTTGGGTGATGGTGATATCAATTGTAGTTAGTGCATATGGGACAGCATCAACTGGCAGAGAGAATTGGAAATCATAGGAAGAATCGAGATTACCCGGATCACAGTATTATTAAGATTAGTTAGAATACTCAGAAAAGTCCTGGGGATCCGAGAAAACTTGCTGTATTTTAGAATCCAGTGAAAGACCACCAACAAAAGAAATAATAATAATAATAATAATAATAATAATAATAATAATAATAATGATCAAACGGATCTCCTAATCCCGTCCAGGAGACCAGACTTAATAATAATCAACAAAAAAAAAAGAGAACTTGCAAAATAGTTTACTTTGCTGTCCCGGCTGACCACAGAATAATACTGAAAGAATGTAAAAAGAAGGATAAGTACCTCGACCTTGCTAGGGAATCGAAAAATCTGTGGAACATGCAGGTGACAATTATACCAATTGTAATTGGTGCGTTTGGAACAGTAACTAAAGGATTACTAAAGGGACTAGAGGATTTGGAAGTTGGTGGACGAGTGGAGACCATCCAAACGACAGTATTGTTGAGAACAGCCAGAATACTAAGAAGAGTCCTGGAGACTTGAGGAGACTTGCTGTCACTCAGACTCCAGTGAAAAACCATCGGCTAACGCTGATGTGAAAAGCTCTAATGAGTAAATAATAATAATAATAATAATAATAATAATAATAATGACAACTCTAAAAAAAGAACAAATAATAATAAAAATTTTCAGTTTGACCCAACGAACAGATGGTATATGCGCAACACAACATCTGCTCTGGAAAATGACACACACACACACACACACACACACACACACACACACACACACACACACACACACACACACACACACACACAAACTCCTCTGGGATTTTGACATACAAACGGATCACTTAATCTCAGCCAGACGATCAGACCTTATAAAAATCAACAAAAAAAAAAAAAGAAGAGAAGTTGCAAAATTATGGACTTGGCTGTCCCGGCTGACCCCAGGGTAAAATTAAAAGAAAGTGTAAAGAAGGATAAATACCTCGACTTTACAAGGAAACTGAAAAAACAGTGGAACATGATACTGAAGTTTATATAAATCATAACTCGGGCTCTTAGTACAGTCACCAAAAGATTAATAAAGGGACTGGAGTTACTTGGAAATAAGAAGAGGAGTGGAGAACCATCAAAGCGACAACATTATTGAGATCGGCCAGAATACTGAGAAGAGTCCTGGAGACTTGAGTAGACTTGCTGTCACTCAAACATCAGTGAAAGACCATCAGCTAAAACTGATGTTAAAAGCTCTGAAATAATAATAATAATAATAATAATAATAATAATAATAATAATAATAATGTGAAAAACTCTAAAGAAGAAGAAGAAGGGAAGACATTTTGTCACGACTGAAATCACGGAGCCTGATCACTACCATCGAAGTTTGGACAGTATCAGTTCTAAGTTGCCATCATTGATTAGGCACAATTGGAGATCCATCAAAAGAACAGAAAAAGCAAGCAACTTTGATGTTAGTTCAAAGAGTTACACCCCAAAGGAAATGTTATCATATTATTCATACGAAGAAATAGGGAGTGATTGCTCTATATGACGATGTACCGAACGAGCAGCGAAAGCTCGATTCGTACTTTGTCAGTTATGAGGGGAAAAACTACTGCAATATGTGAACGGTTCACTCCGACACGATAAAGAAAATATAAGATGGAGAATAAGACAAGATTACGAGAGACAGAATACGCAGAGGCATTAAATGGAAATCCATGAATAGTTTATTGTTGATATCAGAACAGATGGCTCTCCCACAGTAAGAGTTAGAATACACAGACTGCATTACCCGCAGAGGGGTAAGACGTCCCTCCAATAGTATTCAGAGTATGAACCCCCTCCAATGGCATTCAGATTATGACACTAAACTGTTTCTGATTATAATGCTCCAGTTCAGGAAATCTGGGGAATATTGAGTACCCCTTCATTGCCATTACTCCCAGGTACACTATATCTCGGAGTGATAGTACCTGTTAGGGTCCAATGTTGGGGTCAAATACATCTATTTAAAAGTTATATTCGAATGGATCGTTTAAAAAGTTCTCTTAAGAAAAACGTACACAGAAATTGTGTGAACGTAAAATTCTAAACATAACTCCAGACCGTTTGACATGCCGTTAAAATCAATCAATCCATAATATTACTAATTATTTTTATAATGTTGTTCCTCATCAGGAATCAAAGTAACCAAAATTCACCAGCACTCTCCTCAATATTCTCGTATTATTGCTCGAGATTTCACACCAATAGTAACTGGCAGCCTCCACTGGAGATCAAGTAACAGTAAGTCCGCCGTTAAAATCAATCAGTCAATCGGATAACTATAGACTGTAATTTGTCAGAAGAGAGCTGAAAAAAAGACTTTCATTGCAGCATTCCAAGGTCAGGCTAAAGAGATTAACTAGCGAAACATATTTACCAGACTGTGGAGAGTGACAGGTGCCGGCGATATGGTATAAAAGTGGAGACTGTTGCACATATTGTCGGTGCGTGTGAAATACTTAGACAAAAAAAAAAAAATGAAAATAGAAACCCCACCCAGAAAATGAATGAAAAACCTCCAATAGAATCTTTTCAAAATAAAGGCTATCACATTGAAAGACATGTGGTATCAATCTAAAGTTAAAACAATGCCGAAGAATTAGAACGTGACTCTAGAAACTGATTGTGTGATCCATTATCTTCGATCTTATCTAAATCTTCTTAAGGATACGCGTATGTGCTTTTAATGTGGGTGTCCGAGACGAATGTTGGGTGATAATGAAAGAATATGGGCTCCCAGCATGACATTGGTTCACTTAATTTTATTCCCAAATGTTTCAAACGCTTCCCTTTCTGCTTGTATGGAAGCGTAGTTGCTACTGAGGGTGCCACTTTTATTTGCATTCAGGACGACTTAGATTTTTCCGATCAATTTTAAGCCAAAATGTTCCAGGTATCTTCGGTGGCGAGAGTAATTTGACCCATCAGAAATATCATTAAAATACCCCATTGAGGTCAAAGGAGTTCTCATGCAAATTTTCATTAAGTCGTCTCAACTATTTTTTCATAAAGAAGTCTATAAGCTACTTGCAAGCAGATGGGGAAAATACACGCACTCCTTCACACACACACACACACACACACACATATATATATATATATATATATATATATATATGTAATGGTAATATTAGTTGTATTTACTCAATTACATTATGTATAAAAACTGAGGAAGTTACCAAACAGTTGAGAAGTCCTCTATTTGCTTTATCTTCTTTTATAAGCACAATACATCTGGTGTGAATATAAAAATTTACAACAACAACAACAATAATAATAACGGAATTTAGCATAGAAAAGTGTGCAATGCTTGTAATGAAAAGTGGCGAACGGCAGCTAACTGACGGGATAGAACTACCAAACAAGGATAAGATAAAAACACTCGCAGAAAAGGAAACCTACAAATACTTGGGCATCTTGGAGGCTGACACCATCAAACAAGCGGAAATGAAAGAAAACATTCAAAAAGAATCAGAAAACTACTCGAGACAAAACTCAATAGCAGAAATCTTATCAAAGGGATAAATACAAGGGCTGTACCACTCGTTAGATATTCCGGTCCCTTTCTGAAGTGAACTAGAGACGAACTTAAACAAATGGACCAAAGAACAAGAAAACTAATGACAATACATAAGGTATTACATCCCAGAGACGACATTGACAGGTTATATGTTTCAAGAAAAGAGGGAGGAAGAGGACTTGCCAGCATTGAAGACAGCGTTGACGCATCGATACAACGACTCAAAGACTATATACAAAAACACGAAGGAGGACTCATTACAGCCACCAGAAACGAAACTGAGAACAGGATGAACAAGAGAATGACAATAACTAGGAAACAAAAATGGGAAGGAAAACAACTTTATGGCCGCTTTAAATAACTAATAAACAATATCTCACAAGACAAAACTTGGACATGGTTAAGAAAAGGAAATTTAAAGAGAGAAACAGAATCTCTCCTCATAGCAGCACAAGACAACGCCATAAGAACCAATCATGTCAAAGCGAGAATAGATAAGACTCAACAAAATAGCAAATGCAGGCTATGTGGTGACAGAGATGAAACCATCAATCATATAAAAAGCGAATGCAGCAAATTAGCACAGAGGGAGTATAAGACGAGACACGACTGGGTCGGTAAGGTGATTCACTGGTAAATGTGTAAGAAATTTAAATTCGACCATACTCACAAATGGTATATGCACAACCCAGCACCTGTCCTAGAAAATGCCACGCATAAATTCCTATGGGACTTTAACATACAAACGGATCACCAGCTAGAAGACCAGACTTAATAATAAAAAAAAGAGAACTTGCAAAATAGTCGACTTTGCTAGAGAACTGAAAAAGCCGTAAAACATTTGGTTTCGTTTCGTTGTTTAATGGCATATCAACTCTTTTTAGGTTATTTAATGCCAAAGCCATTCTCCTAGAAGGACAGTAGTGGTACTATTTAGCCTATAGCTGGGAGGATAAAGGGGTTCATAACTTTCCTGAGGGTATTTGCCCGAAAGTGAACGTAATAGCGCGATTAGAGTACGAACTCGCGTACTACGATTCCGCAGTCCATCGCTTTAACCATTACACAACGAGGACACCTACTAAAACATTTGGGTGATGGTGATATCAATTGTAGTTAGTGCATATGGGACAGCATCAACTGGCAGAGAGAATTGGAAATCATAGGAAGAATCGAGATTACCCGGATCACAGTATTATTAAGATTAGTTAGAATACTCAGAAAAGTCCTGGGGATCCGAGAAAACTTGCTGTATTTTAGAATCCAGTGAAAGACCACCAACAAAAGAAATAATAATAATAATAATAATAATAATAATAATAATAATAATAATAATAATAATAATCAAACGGATCTCCTAATCCCGTCCAGGAGACCAGACTTAATAATAATCAACAAAAAAAAAGAGAACTTGCAAAATAGTTTACTTTGCTGTCCCGGCTGACCACAGAATAAAACTGAAAGAATGTAAAAAGAAGGATAAGTACCTCGACCTTGCTAGGGAATCGAAAAAACTGTGGAACATGCAGGTGACAATTATACCAATTGTAATTGGTGCGTTTGGAACAGTAACTAAAGGATTACTAAAGGGACTGGAGGACTTGGAAGTAGGCGGACGTGTGGAGACCATCCAAACGACAGTATTGTTGAGAACAGCCAGAATACTAAGAAGAGTCCTGGAGACTTGAAGAGACTTGCTGTCACTCAGACTCCAGTGAAAAACCATCGGCTAACGCTGATGTGAAAAGCTCTAATGAGTGAATAATAATAATAATAATAATAATAATAATAATAATAATAATAATAACAAAATGATTTCAAAAGAAGCAATGATATCTAAGCTAAAATTTCTAATAAGTCACAAAATAGCGAGTGTAGTTTATGATCAAACAGTTCATCAGATAATAAGCGATTTTAGTCGAGTGAAACAAATGGAATACAAAACTAGATACAACTGAGTGGGAAATGTAATCCACTGGGCGTTGTGCAAGAGATTAAAACTTGATTATAATGACAAATGGCATGTCCACAAACCAGTATAACTCATTGAAAATGATACTTTGATCTTGCCTGAGGGCTGCAAAAGCAGTGGAAGATGAGGGTGGTGTTGTTATCAAATGTAAGTGTTGCAATTACAGCAGCCAGTAAAGGGCTGGTAAAAAAGAATGGGGTAATTCCAGATCAAATGAAGAATGTAGATGATCTGTTAGGATCAGTTGGTATATTTTGAAGAGCTCTCAAGACAAAAGGAGATTTACTGTCACTCAGATTTCATTGAAAAATTATCAATTAAAACTTGTATTGAGTGAAAAAGAATATATTGGAGTTAAGATGCTTTCATAAATGCAAACACTTCATTGGTTAAACTTTCCCCTTTGCATTTAATATTGCGTGGAAAGAAAGAAGTAATTTTGAATTTGAAGAGGCAGAACATCTGTTCTATGTGTTTTCTATTGAAAAGCAGTGTATGTCTTTTAACTCGTGCCTGTGTTACTGAAACAAATGTGTCGTCTCTCTCATAATGCTTAAATATTAAAAAAATGTCTGATTGCTTTTGTAGAAGTATTTGCATCTGATTTTGAAGGCTTTTGAATTATTCGCGTGAATGGATGTAACGGCAGTTGTGAATCTTCGGGAAATTATTATTATTATTATTATTATTATTATTATTATTATTATTATTATTATCATGGTCTTTTTTTTTATAGATGCATTTCAACTAAAAATCTGCCATGTTCTTTGCTCAGCAACATATTCATGGAAATTGTGGCCCCATTTTTTTTTTTTGTGTGTGAATTTATGGCAACTCAATTTCACATTAAATTTGTGAGCTATTAACAGTGCCTTTAAAAAAAGTGCGACCGTTTTGCTTTGGCATCTTTATTTAATGGTATATCAACATTCGTGGGTTATTTAATGCCTAAGCAATCCTTGCAGAGGAAGAGCTGTGGTACTAGTTAATCCCTAGCTGGGGTGGGGTGGGGATAAGGAGATTCATACCATTTCAAAAGGAATTAGTTTAAAAGTGAACGTAATAGCATGGTTGGAGGTTGAAGTCACTCGCTATAGTGTCTCAAACCAGTTAGCTACTACCCTCCTCAGTTTTTATACTAAAAACATTTTATATCCTGCTTATTAAGTTTTCATTATAGCCAACCAGTTCACCAAATAGCGCACAAAAGATATTGCTATTAACATAATTTGTATTTTTGCTCTTATCATCATTGATTCTCGCTGAAGTTAAGCAACAGCAAGCCTATTCATTACTTAAATGAGTAACCTCTCAGTAACAGCAGTTTTTATAAGCAACCTGAAGTCTATTGTCAGACTAAACAAATGCTATTGAGGAAAGTATTTTGTTATTTATAATGAAGCATTATACAATTAAAATGGATATGATTAGGTATTATTTACATCTCAAAAGTACAGAGTTGAAAGTCTATAACAAGAAAAAAAAGAAATATATGAACAGTCCAAAAATCTATACGGTTTTATTTTTGGCTTTTCATATTTTGCAATGTTCTGATTTGTCATGGAGTATCAATGCTGTCGAATTTGGCAATAAATAATATCTAATACTATATTTTCATTGTATAATGTTCCACTAGAAATAATACTCTATCAGTACTGTATAGTTTGGTTATAAATAAAACCTAATGCTATATTTTCATTGTATAATGTTCCACTTGAAATAATGCTCTTTCAATGTAATAGATAAACCCTAAGGCTATATTTTCATTGTATAATGTTCCCCAAGGAATAAATCTCTTTCAGTGTTGTAGAGTTTGGTAATAAATAATACCTAATGCTATATTTTCATTGCATAATGCTCAACTAGAAACAATACTCTTTCAGTGGAGTTTGGTAATACATAAACCCTAATACTACATTTTCATTGCATAATGTTCCACTAGAAATGATGGCCTTTCAATGCTGTAGACTTTGGTAATAAATAAACCCTAAGGCTATATTTTCATTGTATAATGTTCCCCTAGAAATAATACTCTTTCAGTGTTGTAGAATTTGGTAATAAATAAAACTTAATGCTATATTTTCATTCTATAATGTTCAACTAGAAATAATACACTTTCAACATGGTAGTGTTTGGTAATAGATAAAACCTAATACTACATTTTCATTGTATAATGTTCCACGAGAAAAATAAACCTTCAATGCTGTAGATTTTGGTAATCGGTAATAAAGGATGCTCTATTTTCATTGTATAATGTTCCACCCGAAATAATAAACTTTCACTGCTGTAAGGGTGTACTTATTTATGGGTGACACTGTGTAAATTCATTATATAAACATTTCATGTCTCCATATAACATTGTACTAACGTATTTATAATCATTCCTGGTGAGTCAACATGGCTGACAAGAAAGAAGATATTTACATTAACTATCATCAATGCGTTTCTATTTTTCTTCGGCCCTTCACTTGGCAATAATTATTGACAAACATCGACATCACGTTTTTCGTATAAGTAAATACGATAGCGTGTGCGAGAAAAAAAAAATTCTAAAGAAACGAGATTTTGTCGGCCTCCATCGAAGTCACGTTAATCAAGTCACGTTGCAACGTTGCAACGGTATCATCATCTTTTTTAAGACTTATTGGTGCATATTTATCATGTATTTGAAATATATATGTGTGTGTGTGTTCTTATATGTATATATATATATATATATAATTTCTTTTTCAGTTTAATTTGAATTTTCACCATTTATGTGCTAGCATAGCAAAGTTTTATTCATTTATTTTTCTTGGTTTATTTGCTTTTTCTTTCTTCTATATTTTTCATTCTTTCTTTCTGTTTTTCTTCTTTTGTAAATACGTGTCAAATCCCATCAGCAATTCCTCCATTTTTCTTTCTTTTTTCATTCTTTCTTTTTATAACTTCTTTTTTCTATTTGTTTTATTTTTTCCTTTGTTGTTTTTTTTCCATTCGTTTTTTCTCTCTTTCTTGCTTTCTCTGTTCTTTCATGCTTATTCAGTTTCAGTATTCTGTATTTCTTCCTTATTTCATTCATTCTTATTATCATTATTGTATTCTTTCCTTCCATTTCTTTTTCCTATTTATTGTGTTTCAGTTTTTCATTGGTTCTTCTTCAGATCTACGTGGTGCATTCAATAAGTTTTCAGACTTTTTTGAACAAGCATTTAAAATTGTCGTAGACTCTTGAAAATTCAGCATGTTATAGCTATACTCATACATATATTCATGATTTCAAGTTCAAATGAACAGCTACAGCAGCAATTGGAATACACCCTACTAAAGCCTGATTGTCACAGCTGGTCAATTTCAAAAATGTTATCTGACACTTTAGAAGAACGATATGCAATAAAAATCTGTTTTAAAATTGGAAAAAATGCCAAAGAAACGTATGGAATGCTTCAGACTGCTTTTGGAGTATCTTGCATGAATCGAGCATCAGTTTTTGAGTGACATAAGAGATTCAAGGAAGGCAGGGAGTCTGTGAGAGATGATGAGAGGTGTGGGAGGAGTAAGGAAGTCAATACACCAGAGTTGATTGGCCAAAGGGTTAGGGTTAGGGTAACTATTTTGAGGTTTTAAGGAAGTTCAGGAAGAGATTCCTTGGGAAGAGGCCAGCAGTCTTCAAATCGGCTCAGTGGCATTTCCAGCAAGGCAATGCACCAGTCCACAACTCCATCCTTGTCACAGACTATTAGATCAAGATGGGCATCAAGACAGTTTCCCAGCCTCCCTACAGTCCAGACGTTGCTCCCTGTGACTTTTGGTTATTCCCTAAGCTCAAAGGCAGTCGTTATGAGACAATTGAGGGGATGAAAGAGGCTGTGACGAAGGTCATTGACACGCTCACACAAGAGGACTTCCATGGGCCCTTCGAGAAGATGTTGGAACAGTACAACAAGTGCATTGCAGGCGGAGGAGATAACTTCGAAGGGGACTAGAGCTTCATGTGTGTACTATCAATAAAAGTGCCCATACGAAAAAAAAAAAGTCTGGAAACTTATTTAATGATCCTCGTATCTTTTTCTGTGTCTGATCTCTTTGATTTTTTCCTTTATTTCTCTTTCTCTTTCATCTCTCAATCTATTGCATTCATTCAGTTTTTTCTGTTATATTTCCTTCTCTTTCTGTTTTGAATCCATTTTCTTTTTTTTCTTTTTCTTTTTCATTCTTTTTTTATAATCTTTCTTGTGTTATTTACTTTTCTTTTTTTCCTATTTCCTTTGTTTTCTGTTTTTCATTGATTTTTTCTTTCATTCTGTCTTTCTTTATCTTATCTCTCCTTCAGCCTTTCTTTCTTTTGCTTCCGTTTTTTCTTTTCTTTATTTTGTTTCTGTATTGCATTCATTTATCCTTTCTTTAAAGTCTCCAATATCTAATTGTTATTAAATTCCTTCTCCAAAATCTAAAAATATCTTTTATTCCGTTATCTCATGTTATTTTTGTTTGTTTGTTTGTTTATTTGCTGGCTTCTTTCTTTCTTTCTTTCTTTCTTTTCTTTTGTAAGCTTCTTCCTCTTCCTTTCTTCTTTTCTTCTTTTCTTTTTCTTTCTTTCTTCATTTGTCTTTTTTGCAATGTAAACATATTTCTCGCTGTTTTCACTTTAAATTAACCATGACTCAATATTTACGTATGCCTCAGACCTTACCCACTCAAGATTGTCAAAATTTATAAAAATTTCTTGTGCTTCTGGTTCGGCTAGTGGCGTTACGGTTACAGCGTAGGAAATGGACACAGCGATCCGAGTTCAAATCCTGGACGAGGCTGTTTACATTTCACATTGTACTAACACCCTTCGGAAAGGTATCGATCCAACTATTCTTTCCGCTGGGTAAATGATTGAGCAAATTGGGGTTCTTTATCCTTGTTCTAGCAATCAATCTAGGAAAGTAAAAAGTTTGAATTTAGACCTGTTAAATTCCGAATAAAAATTGACCTTGTGTCACACCCTGCACGTGTGTAAGGGTTGGGTGAATAATACTGTTAATATATACTAATTTATATTGATAATTATTAATACAGACTTACACACTTCTTTATTATGGTGACATGACAGTAAAGAGACGTCTTTATCAAAGAATCTGTCAATGGAAAGGATTGATTGCTTGCTTTTACGGTATGTCAACCTTCAGCGGGTTATACTAAGGTGAATCAAAAGTATTGCAATATTTTGGTAAGGTCGAGAATGTGACGAGCCATATTGGATTGTGAGACGAGAAGCTCTCCTGATACTCTCTGATATTTGCCTGTAGAACTTGAAATACGGAATCTGAATCGACACTTTAAAGCCTACCTGGACAGGCTTGATGGTCGAGATTTTTTTTTTTTCAAGTTTCTGGTTACTGGGATCAATCGTGCCTTCATCTTTCGCACAGGAAATGGTTTTGATTACCTCCCACTGGCGTTACAGTCCTGTTCAGAATTTCTTTTTCTCTTTGTTTCTTCATCAGCTGTTGCTTCTTTCTTTCTTTCTTTCTTTCTTTCTTTCTTTCTTTCTTTCTTTATGAACATTAGTATCAGCGTTCCATCTACTTTCTCCGTCTTTTAATTGTTGTTGTTGTTGTTGTTGTTGTTGTTGTTGTTGTTGTTCTTCTTCTTCTTCTTCTTCTTCTCGCCGCCATCTTTACTTTCTCTAGGTTCATTTTTTTCTGCCACGTTCGCGCCTAAAACCAAAGCTTTCACAATTACACTTCTAGCAGAGATGAGTTATGTGATTTTTCTTTTAACAGAAAAATAAACTCACACTGACACACACAGACACACACATGTACAATAAGCAGCGCACATACAAGAAGAAAGAAAGATATCAATATCGATTCCTGTTTATTAGAAATATATATATATATATATATATATATATATATATATAATACATTATGAATGTATATATATATATATATATATATATATATATATAAGTTACCTATAGGGATAGTTATGCAAACAGAAACAATGACATTTTTTCTACTGCCATTATCTACAACCGCTTATATATATACATAAGAAATCTCATCAATGAAACAACGTATATCACCTTTTTTTATTTATGCATATATTAACAATTTCTTGAGAATATATGTATATGTGAATATATACAGATCAGGATACAGGATATAGCATGAAAGACCTACCGAGAGCGATGGACAATAGGGACGAGTGGCGGTAGAGGGTCCGGGAAATCCGTGCGAGCGGCACGCCATGATGATCATATATAAATGATTACATTTGTTATATATATATATATATACATATATATATATATATATATATATATATGTGCGTGTTTATATATATATATATATATATATATATATATATATATATATTGATTGTTTGAAATATAGGTTGTTTCAGAATGTAATAACTCAATTTGTTCTCATTCAAATAATCCAAAAATTTAAGTGAATCTTTAGAATCAATTGAACGTTTATGTTTAATAATTAAACGTAATTTATTTTCCTATGAATGGCATTTTTATACATGAATAGAAAAAATACATAAAACCATTAACAATATACTTTTTAATTGATTCGAAACAATCGATTCAAATCTGAGATTATTAGAACGAATTAATCCAGTTATTTTATTACAAATTGACAACAATTTTCCTGAAACACGATTTGGTTTTGTTTGGTTTGGTTTACGGCATCACAACCATTGTAGGTTATTTATTGCCAAATCTGTTTTTATACGTATAAACAATTCTATTTCAAACAATTAAGTTTAGCACTGGTACGCAATTTAAATGTGAAAGCTGTTCTATTTCAAACGATTCAGTTTAGCATGAGCGCACGGTTTAGTTCTATTTGAGCCATAGATAGGACACTATCAGGTGCTACCACTTCTGGCCACAGTGGATCTGGGAGCGATGGCAATAAAGGGGTACTCCGCATTTCCCAAAGCTCCAGCATTACTGGAGCCTCACCATCTAATTGCTTAGTGTCATATTCAGGACACTTGTTGGGGGTGGTCTTAACCCTCCACAGTTATTCAACTGACTGGGCCTTTCTGAAACACCTTAAATATATACATACATACATATATATATATATATATATATATATGTGTGTGTGTGTGTGTGTGTGTGTGTGTGTGTGTGTGTGTGTGTGTGTGTGTGCGCGTCTTTTAGCATTGTAAGTAAGTTGGCGACCGTAGTCGAGGGCGACCGGAAGGCTCCCTTTTGAATAGCTACTACACTAAGGTGTAGGGGAGGAAGCTACTCCTTTCCCTGGATTGCTCCACTTTACCCTCGATAGGTACCTTATATTGCTGAGTGTTAAGCAAGGAGGTATCAAGTACCATTTTAAAAGTCTTTCGTATGACCCGACCTGGGACTGAACCAAAAATGTATGCGTTTTTTTGTATATCGATGGACATTTCTATCTCACATCTGTGTATTCATGTGCCCTATTGGTTACGATCAGTGGAAGTTAATTGTGTTTTATGGCATATCAACTCTTGTCGGTTATTTAATGTCAAACCTTGCTAATAGATATATATTAAATATATATAATTTGTTAACGAATAGCAGCATAGTGGATCTGGGAGTAATACCAATGAAGGAGTACTTCACATTCACCAAAGCTCCTTAACTGCAGCTTCACTATTAAACGGCTTTGTGTCATGTCGAAAATACTCGTTCGTGAGGGGCTCTTACCCCTCAGCAATGTACCATTTCTATTCTTCTTAAAGTATGGCTTTGGCATTAAATGACCTACAAAGGTTGATATGCCATTAAACAAAGAAAAAATATAGATATATGTAGACACACATATATTTACGTAAATATATATATATATATATTCAGATACATATATATTCATACTACACACACACTCATATATATATATATATATATATATATATATATATCTTTAAGAAAAACAAAATACGGTCTCTTTAGGATTATAAATTTGTTTCCATCCTGCTATATTATTTTATTTAAGATTTAAATGTTCGAAGTTTGAATAATTTATTTGGTCCGACGGAATTATTCCTGACTCCGATTTGACTGGGCTGAACAATACACACACACACACATACACACACACACACACACACACACACACATATATATATATATATATATATATATATATATATATATATCAGAAGAACTGAATATAAATAAGGGAAATAATGTAGCAGGTTCAAACACAGATTGGTAATGAGAAAAATTTCCTCAAAAATGTTTCGATTCTTTATTGATGAGTAGAAATTACGTCTGTTAATGTTTCATCTGACTTTTTTTTATAACGTAAAGATATATCTTGAATGATGCAGAGATATTTGATTGTGGGAATTAACGATGAGGAAAAGTAGTCTCGACTTAAAAAGTAAAAACAGGGTTCAGATCTACTGAAAAAAAACAACAACATGCATATGCTGCACGTAGGTAAAGATTATAAGTTTGTGTTTTTTTAATCATAAAGGGATCGTTGACTACAAATAGTTGCTAAAAGGACAATCAGCCAACATATTTATTTGGAAGTGTTGAAAAGGTTACGAAAATCTATTCGAAGTAAAAAAAAAACCTTGCATGATAACTAGATTCTCTATAAAGACAGTATTCCTGCTCAAGATCTATTTGGAGTTTTGTGAGTTACTTGAAAAGAAATCCATCACAAAAATCTACCTTATGTAACAGACTTCCGGTTACTTTTTGCTATTTTCAAAGAATAAAAATGCCCTGAAAGGTCAACGGTTTAATTTTGTTTCTTTGTTTAATGTCATAGCAGTATTCATCTTTGTTTATTTTTTTACGGTGATAAACATCCTAGTAGAAAAACAACATTGGTGTTATTTAAAATATAGCTGAGATGGGTCAAAGGGCATTAGTCCAAAAGTGAATGTAATAGCACAATTAGAGTTCGAACTCGGTTATTAAAATTCGTTAGTCACTTCCCCACGGCAACTTCCCAGTGAAAGGATAAATATACAGCAACACACGACAACTTTAGTGAAAGGTCTTCCGTGAAACGGGTTTGAAAAATGTTTTAAGCAATGGTGTTGTCTCACAACAGACTGCATCCAAGTGTAACGATATAAGCAAACTTTGCTTTCCTAAAGCTCTTTAAAGATTTGATTTGGTTGGGTTGGGTTTTATGGCATATCAACCATTGTAGGTTATTTAATGCCAAATCTTCTTTATACATATATATCAAATATATATGATTTGGTTTGGTTGGGTTTTATGGCATATTAACCATTATAGGTTATTTAATGCCAAATCCTCTTTATACATATATATTAGATATATGTGATTTGGTTGGGTTGGGTTTTATGGCATATCAACCATTGTAGGTTATTTAATGCCAAATCCTCTTTATACATATATATTAAATATATAGAATTTGCTTGGGTTGGGTTTTATGGCATATCAACCATTGTAGGTTATTTTATGCCAAATCCTCTTTATACATAATAACTAAATATGTATGATTTGTATACTCATTTTGTTGATAACAATTTTTAAACCAGCCTTTGCTCATTCGTTTGCACCAAGTTAAATGGTTCCAATCATTATAATGTATCACTACCATTCAATTAAACAGTCATTTGTTTAAACACAGTTAAATGATAAAACAGTTCTATTTTAGCAATTCAATTTAGCATAAGTCTTTTGTCTGCACTTTCTGTAAATGTCAAACAGTTCCATCTGACCCATGGATATTACCATATGGGGGATCACAGTGGATCAGAGAGCAATGACCGTAAAGGGGTATTCCGCTTTCCTCAAAATCTAGCATTACCGGTACCTCACAGTCAGATTGTTTAGTATGATATCCAGGACACTTGTTAATGGAGTCTTAGCCCTCTGCGAAGATGCAGTTGGTGTATTCTACAGTTGAAGTCGACTGGGCTTCCAAAATTTGAATTGTAACACCTTGTATATCACGTAACTTCTTCCAATTTGGGTTGCTAATTGATTAATTAATTTGGTAATGATGGCCCAACGTCGGGCAGAAAGTAATTGGGAAATAAACAATTATGGAAAACATATCAATCAATTCCCGCCGAATACTATAAAATCAATACGGCAATATGAAAGGATCAACAAGAAAATATGTGAACAGAAAATGTCTATTATATTCAACGAAATTTGTATTAATGAAGGAATGCTGCCAAGACACACACACACACACACACACACACACACACACATATATATATATATATATATATATAAGTAAAGTTATCTACCGTGGTCGAGGGTGACCTGAAGTCTTCCTTTTCAATATCTACTACACCGAGGTATAGAGAAGGGCGCCATTTCATTCCCTGGGTTGCTCCACTTTACCCTTGATACGTAGCTTATAATGCTGAATTTTAAGCAGGGAGTTAACGAGTACCATTTTTTTTTTTTTACTCTTTGGTATGACTCGAACTAGGATTGAACCCTGGTCTCCAAGGCCACAAACTGATAATGAATCTGACGGTATGTAAATATAAATATAATTCAGAATATATAATGACTCAAGCGGAAGAGATCATTTCTCAATTATAATCGAGGTTGGGGTACATTCAGAAGAAGAAAATCTCCCAGTGGAGATTAAACGAGGGAAAGATTTTCAGACACTTTGTCTGAAACACCTAATTAAAAACACAATGCCAAGAACACTATCGAAAATGTTACAAACAAACTGACACAAATAGTGTTATATAACAAATGACATGGATTTTCGGTTCGTTCTCAGTGACCTCTGTGTGTTTTGGCAAGCTGTCACATTTTGATTAGTAAACAGCAGCCCGATCAGAGGACTCGGGTACAACAGGTGTGTAACCGGAAGGAGACCACGTGATGAGAACCACGCGGTCAGATTTGGACAAAGTGCATAGAATCGCAGTCAAGCGAGGGACACACAGTCGATCAGAGGCGTCTCTGACGAGCTTGCAAGGGGGTGCAAGCGTTGGCACCCCCCTGGCTCATGGAAGAAGATATGGGAAGAAGAAGTCCTCCCTCTGAGTATATGTCTCTCCACCCATCTCTCACACCCACACCACAGAAACATCAACCCTTTCGAGAATAAAGTGTGAGAGATATATTTTTTATAAAGAAGTGTGTTCGTTCCTTCATTGAAGTTCGTAAATCATTTTTGATTATGTTTCCGCTTATATTGGTATTACGGCTATACAACAATAGCAGGGAAGTGCATCTCAAAGAATTCAGCCCTTCATTAGCAGAACAGACCATGGTATGGTGATGAATGCAAGAATCCTATCTGATTATGATGAGCGGCCCTGCGCAAATATAAAATCGTTCCTACAATCTTCAATCTAATCTACTACAAATATCACAGAGGAAATGTTCGCAGAATAGTCAATAAAGCCAAGAGAAACTCCAGGTAAAATTATATTAGTTAAATCAGCCCTTCTCCTAAAAAAAAAACAAAAAATCTGGGACATGATTCGCAAAATCTGCAGGAAACGCAAATCAACTTTCCTAGAACATCTCCAACAAACTTTGCCAAAATAACTGCCAAATTGCCCTAGTTGGTAGAGTGTTCGCCAATGATCCGGGAGACAGGGGTTCAATCCCAGGTCGGGTCATACCAAAGATTTTTAAAATGGTACTTGACACCACTTGCTTAACACTCAGCATTACAAGGTACGTATCAAGGGTAAAGTGGAGCAATCCAGGAAAAGGACTAGTACCCTCCCCTACGCCTCGGTGTAGTAGCTATTGAAAAGGGAACCTTCGGATCACCCTCGATTACGGTTGCCAACTTTACTTACTTTTTACTATTTGATAAAACCTTAAAAGAAAAAAAAACTCATCTGACCAAAATAATCAAGAATTCATAAAAAAAAAATAAAAAAAAAAAATACTGTAAAAGTCAAACTACACTTCAAATCCAATGTCCCAGAAGCAAATAATAAACTGATCCCCGAACCAAAACTGATAAGCTCTTTACCCCTCGCCTATACAGCAGTCAGTCTAGACGAAATACATTATTAGTTCTTAAAACAATTACTAAATATATCTACATAAATCTTCTGGGAGTTTATAACAAAATATGGATGAGCAACAAATATCCAGATACATGGAGACACGAAATTTATTCCTACTCCTAAAAACAAAAAGGATAGTGAGAATACAGATAAGTAGCGTCCCATTGCCCTGGCAAGTTTCCTAAGCAAAACCATGGAACGTATTATCAAGACAGACATGGTTCTAAGAATCAAACAGAACTTTCTAGGGATGTAATCACAAACTTTCTAGGGGTCTCCTAAGCAAGCTTCCTTTAAAATAAAAATTAATTGCATCATTAAATGCCTTAACGCTGGAATAGACAGTGTCCTGAGTATTGATGATTTCATAATGCACTACAGATCAAAATACATTCACAAAATAGAACGGCAACTCCAGCTGAATGTGGACAAGATCAATAGATAGGCGACGAAAAACAGTTTCAGATTCTCCAAATCAAAAACCCAGCGTGAGCACTTCGAGTCACCTAAGGAGATGCACAACGATTTGGTCATTAAACTGGAAGGAACTAAAATACCCAATGTTGGTAAATGTAAGTTCCTTGGAGTTATCCCACACTTGAAACATTTGAAATCAAAAGACGACAAATCACAACAGCTCTTACGAGTGGTGGCCCACTCAGAATTCAGTGCCAACCAGCAAACCCAGCTAAATAAGACAGGTCACAGGTCTGTTTACAACGACAGTGGCTTTGTATATAGATCAGTCTGGAGGTATCTCAGACAGCTATACAAAACTAGGGCTTTAGACTAGTTTTATGAGCCTTCAAATCTTCTCTAGTGGAAAGCTTGCACGCAGAAGCTCTTGAAGCACCCCTAAAACTGAAGCAAAAGACTTGCCGAAAAATACTAAAGAAAATTTAGATAGCGCCCATCTAATCCACGCCCAGTCGGCTGGGGCTGTAGAATACACCGACTGCACCCCCCCCCCCGACAAGTATATAACACTAAACAATCTGATGATGAGGTTCCGGGGATGCTGGAGCTTTGGGGAATGCAGAGTACCCCTTCATAGGCATCGCTCCCTGGTCCACTCTGGCTCGAAATAGTAGCACCTGATAGGACCTTATCTATGGGTTGAATAGAACTAAACTGTGTACTAATGCTAAACTGAATTGTTTGAATTAGAACTGTTTGACTAAACTGAAAAACTTGAAATAGAAATGTTTTTGACAAACCGAGTACTTACATATAAATGCACACTCATGCTAAACTGAATTGTTTGAAATTGAACTATCTTTGCCATGGAAACTTTACTTATGCTAAACTAAATTTAGTATAGAACTGTTTAGAAATTTGACTGTGAGTAAACAAAATCTACTAAATTAGATTTGTTCGAAAAAAAAATGAATAGCTTGAATTAGAAATGTTTTTGAGAATTAAAATTAGAATTGTTTGAAATAGAACTGATTATTTGTATAAAAATGGATTTAGCATTAAATAACCTACAAAGGTTGATATGCCATAAAACCCACCAACCCAACCAACCAACCCATCTAATCCATCTTAAAATTGTATCTTCAAACTAAAGTACAAGCAGACTTTTGCAAAAAAAGAAAAAAAGGAAAAATCAATAAAACATTTGACTTTCGGGATGTAACCCATCCTCGAAGAATCAAAAATTTCTCTCACTAATATACTCAAAACCATCGCATCAAAGACACCACCTTGGATTATTAAAAAAAAATAAAGTAATCCTCGAACTAAGAGAACTCTCCAATAGAAAAACACATTCCATTCCTAAGATAAATTATACAATATCTTAGAACACCACCTCGACATCTTTACAGATGGCTGTATGGACAATGATAAATCAGCGTGCGTAGGCATCTAAAACAAGAAAATTATAAGAAAAGCTCTTCCAAATGAAACGTCCATCTTTTCAGCCGAAGCCCATGCAATAAACCAAGCACTAGACATTATCTATGAAAAAAACACACAAACTTTATATATTCCGACTCACCCTTTATCTTAATATCAATAGAATAAAATAAAAACTTTAAAACCCTTTAATTATCAAATACTAAGTAGACTAGACTCCATATACAACTCGAAAGCGATTCTTATATGCCGGATACAAAACCATATTGGAATGAGGGGAAACGAAAGAGCTGACTTGGCAATCGTATTGACCTTAGTTTTGGCCCCCGAAAAATTTAAGGTTTTATCTCCTGATTTAAAATCGGAAATTAATAGCTTTATTCATACAAATACAAAAAGTGCTAAAATAACAGCATTCACAATAAGCTTCTCTTAATCAAACTCGTTTTAGGAGACTGGAGACCAGCATTTAAAAAATCCAGAAAGCAAAAAGCCACTCTATCCCGATAACACATTATTCACAAAAGACTTACACACTCCTTTATACTCAAATAAGAACAACCAGCTTAATACGGAACATATCAAACATCCAACGCAGTTAACACTGTCTCATGGAGTGTAAAGTTTTTACACACATCCCGAAACACTTTTTCGAAAAATGATATAAAAGTTCTATTTGAAAATAGATGAATGTCTGTCCTTCTTGAGAGAAATAAAATGACACCGAAAAATATAAGCGTAAACCCGATAAATACCATACAAATTAACCGTGCGAAACGATTCCTGACAATGCTAACCTATCGTCAAAACCGTTATCTACGAAAATGTCATTGTAGTTGTACAACATTGCTCATAAGCTCTCGACATATAATAACACAAGACGTGTTGACATGCCATTAAAATCCATTAAACCCAAGAATATACATCATATATCAACATTGCCCTGATGATGGGTAAATAAAAAATCGGAAATTTTTACGGCAGCATAATATTAGATACTTTATTTTTTCATATTTTCACACACACACACACACACACACACACACACACACACACACACACACACACACACACACACACACTCGGTCTCTTTCTCTCTCTTTCTTTCTCTTTCACACACACCTATATATATGTATATATATATATATACACGTATTTTTGCGCACGTGTGTGTGCATTTGTTTAAGTCAATTTTTAGATCGAGTAAAGTAAAGTAAAGTTGTCTCCCTTTAGTCGAGAGCGACCAGAAGGCTCCCTTTTCAATAGCTACTACACTGAAGTGTAGGGGAAGGCGCTACTCCTTTCCCTGGATTGCTCCACTTTACCCTCGATACGTACCTTATACTGCTGAGTGTTTAGCAAGGAGGTATCAAGTACCATTTTTAAAGTCTTTGGTATGACAGGACCTGGTATTGAACCCAGGTCTCCCGGGCCATTGGCGAACACTCTACCCACTAGTCCAATTCAAGACGTGAGACGTGTTGAATACAAGCTCACCTGAGGATCGAAAGCGTGAAACTCTAAACTCATAAGTTTTTATCGTATTCTATCTCTTGCAATTTTTACACTTGAAATATACGTATATATATATATATATATATACATATAGGCACCTACTCACCTCGATCTCTGTTGAAGATCAAATGTTCATATTTCTTTTATCAATATCAATTAGTCACTTTTGTAGCTTCGATAATTTCTTAAATAAAAAAAAGATGTTTGAAAATTATAAAACTTCGCCGCTTATCAGTTTTTTTCCCTGAATATTTTGACACTGAAAATGTTTAAGTTTATCAACTGCACAAATTGACTCGTACGTGTTTTGCATTTAAAGAATATGTGTAATAATGAAAAAAGTTCATCTACGGAAAAACTTAAAATAATAATAAGAATAAGAATAATAATAAGAAGAACCAATCATATCAAAGCGATGATAGATAAGACGCAACAAAACAGTAAATGTAGGCTATGCGGTGACAGAGACGAAACGATCAATCACATAATAAGCGAATGCAGCAAATTAGCACAGAAGGAGTATAAGGCGAGACAAGACTGGGTCGGCAAGGTGGTCCATTGGGAAATGTGCAGGAAATTTCAATTCGACCATACAAACAAATGGTATATGCACAACCCAGAACCTTTCCTAGAAAATGACTCGCATAAACTCCTATGGGACTTTAACATACAAACGGATCACTTGATCCCGGCAAGAAGACCAGACCTCATAATAATCAACAAAAAAAAAAAAGAAAATTTGTAAAATTGTTGACTTTGCTGTCCCAGCGGACCACAGAATAAATCTGAAGGAAAGTGAAAAGAAAGATAAGTACCTCGACCTTGCTAGAGAATTGAAAAAGCTGTGGAACATGAAAGTAACGATTGTGCCAATTGTGATTGGTGCGTTAGGCACAATAACTAAAGGATTATTAAAAGGCCTGGGGGACTTGGAAGTTGGCGGATGGGTAGAGACTATCCAAACGACAGCATTGCTCAGAACTGCCAGAATCCTGAGACGAGTCCTGGAGACTTGAGGAGACTTGCTGTCACTCAAACTCCAGTGTAAAACCATCAGATGTCGCTGATTTGAAAAACTCTAAAAGATAATAATACATAATAATAATAATAATAATGATAATAATAATAAATAAATAAATAAATACAACGCAATAAAGACCAATTATATTAAAGTGAAGATAAGACACAACAGAATTGTATGTTTCGTGGTGATAGAAATGAAACTGTTAATCATAAAATAAGCGAGGTGCTCGTGGTGTAATGGTTATCGTCGTAGGAAATGGACACGGTGACACTAATACCCTTGGGAAAGGTATGAATCCAATTATTCTCTCTCCTGCTATGGGTAAATAGTAGGATAGACTAGGTTCTTCAGCCTTGGTGCGGCAACTAATCTAGGAGAAGGAAAACTCTGAATTCAAACCTGTTAAAACTCCGCTTAAAAAATTGACCTTGTGTCATATCCTGTGGAGGGGTTGGTAAATAGGATCATAAAATAAGCGAATATAAACAAGCACAAATGGAGTATAAGACTAAACTCGACTGAGTGGGAAAAGTTATCAAATAGGATTTGTTCAAGAAATTGAAATTTCACCATCCTACCAAGTAGTACATGCACAAACCAGAATCTGTCCTGGAGAAATAGACTCGAAAATTCTATGGGATTTTGAGATACAAACGGATCACCGAATCCCGGTCAGAAGACCTGATGGTAATGATTAACAAAAAGAATTAATTAATTAAAAAAAAACTAAAACAAAAACAGAAAAAAAGTGAACCTGTAGAATCCTGGGTTTTGCCTTCCAGGCGGACCACGAAACACAAAGGAAGCGAAAAGCCGAACTTTATCGAGCGTTTCCGGAAAGAATCGGAATATGCCGAAACGCCTAGCTAATCAAATTTAAGATAAATCAATTCAATCAGTTTGTTTACTAAGTTACAAATTAAGTGTAAACATGAATTTATCGAAGCTAAGCGAAAATCCACAATGTGCAGAAATGGTGATCCAATTCGGCCAAGAAAAAAACAACAACTTATAGGCAAAATTAAAAGTTACCGGGCATGTGAGCATCCTTGCTCGCTAAAAAAGAATGAGGAAAAGTTATGGCTGGAAATGCTGTAACCCCAAATGCATGACCTGGATTATTATTAAATTGTTAGGTGAAAGTACAGAATAGTTACAAAACACCCCCCTCCCCATGGTAAGAGTGGATTTCTAGATTAACACGTTATTACTTCTGCACGGTACAATAAGTGCATAAATACGAAAAAAAAAGGGATTTAAAAAGACAAAAAAATGATACCCCCCCCAAAAAAAAATAGATAAAATAAAAATTCAAACTATTTATTCGTATTGAAAATTACCATATATTGACTGTTGATTTATTCTTTTTCTCCTGAAAAGGTTGGTAACATTATCCATTAAAAATTGTCTTTTCCTCTTTCTTTTTTTTTTCTTTTTTCTTTTTTGTCTTCATGTGTTTTGTCAACAAATTGGTTGACTTATTTTATCGTCTGCTTGCTTAAATTTCGTTCCGGAATATTCCGATTCTTTCTGTTATCGGCCCGGAAACACTCGGGAAAGTTCGGCTTTTTTTGCGGTAACATAGATGCATAAGTACCGAGATAAGTACTTGAACCTTGCTAGAGAATTAAAAAAAGCTATGAAAGATGAAAGTGGTGGTGATACTGGTTGTAATTGGTGCGTTCAGAACAGTTTCCAAAGGCTTGGTATAAGAGCTGGAAGAGTTGAAAATCGGAAGACGAGTCGAAACCATCCAAACTACAGCATTGTTAAAATTGGCCAGAATACTGGGAAGAATCCTGGACACCTGAGAAGACTTGATGTCACTCTGACTTCAGTGATAATAAGAACAAAAGGTATACAAGACGAGGCATGACAGGGAGAGAAAAGTGATCCACCGGAAATTGTACAAGAAATTAAAATTTGTCTATACGACAAAATTATGTATTCATTTACTAACCCCCTCCATATAGGCAAGATGTGACACAAGGTCAATTTTTAAGCGAAATTTAACAGGTTTCAATTCAGAGTTTTCTTTCTCTTAGACTGGTTGCCTAACCAAGGCTAAAGAACTCAGTCTGCCCTACTATTTGCCTTTAGTTGGAGGGAGAAAAATTGGATTCAAACCTTTTCCAAGTGTATTAGTGCAATGTGAAATGCAATCAGCCTCGTCCAGGATCTGAACTCGTGTCGCCGTGTCCTTTTCCTACGACGATAACCATTACACCACGGGTACCTCCTACCAAATGGTAAATGAACAAACCAGAACCGTCCGAGAGAATAAAATTTTTAATATTTTTAAGGATTTTGAGATTCAATCGGATCAGAAAGTCTTGAACAGAAGACCAGATTTAGTTTTAATTAAGAAGAAAGAACTTGACATCTTGTTGATTTTATCTTCCTGGTGGAACAGAGAGTAAAAATGAAAGAAAACGATAAGACAGAGAAATACTTGGACCGTGCCGGAGAACCAAAATCTACCGAAAATGAGGGCTACGGTGGTATCAGTTATACGTTGTGCGCATGTTTTCTAAAGGCTTGGAAAAGAGGCTGGAGGAAGTGGAAATCAGCGGAAGAATCGAGACTATCCTATCCACTACTAGAAGACTCAGAAGTGTCCTAGAGACCGGAGAAGACCTACTGTCACTTAGATTACAACAAAAGACAATCAGCTAATGTGAAAAACTTGTATGGAGTATTATATATATATATATATATATACATACATATATTCTGAACTCTTCACCCACCAGCAAAGTAGGAAAATTGAATAAAACCATAAATATAAAAGACATTTTAGAAGTAGCACTTCCTTCCCCCCTCCCGCCAAGTCACGTGACTGGAACTTATTTAACTGTTACACTGTTAAGTAAAAGATTGCAAATAAGGCGGTTCATAGTAGTTTAGAATATATCTGAAACGGTGTGAGAAGACTTGAAACGTATGTGAATACTCAGTTAAGAACATGCCGCAACACTTTTTTAATTTGTTACCTTCGTTGATACAATGAAATTTTTACTTGTTTATAAATATATCCAAAAATCTCTGCTGGACAACGGAATTAAAACTTAGTATCTTCACTTAAATATATATATAAATATTTATACAGTCATCCACAGACAGATCTATTTCGTACTATCAGAATTCATCAGTGTGGCTAGACATACTAGCTTCTCGTAGCTAGGATCGAAACCCGGTTGATTCAAACGTCAATCCAAGCTTCTAACCCTCAGACACGAGGAAACAGTTACAGCGAAGTAAATTTTAAACGGTTATGAATCCCAATTACAAATGTTTACATAAATCCGTTTAACGGTCACCGAGACCTCAATTCATTTATGAAGAGACTTGCAATAAACGCTAATGGCAACACGATTACTTCATTCGCTTAGAGAACTCAACCCTACGGGGTAGGGGAGTATATATATATATATATATATATATCGAAGCCCCGCCCAGCACCCCTCTGCCCCCCCAAAAAAAATGCTGTAAAATTGGATTGGAACATGAATATAAAGGAAATTTTACTAGTTGCATGTTCCTCTTCTCCTTCTCAAGTAATGTGACTGGAATATTTTTGAAAAAAAGCCGTTAAGCAAAAAATGGTGCATGGGGATATTCAAAGTAGTTTAGAATATATTTGAAACGATGAGCAGAGAATGTTCTTTATGGAATACCAGAAAATGGTTCCTGTTTAAACAGTTAAACATTAGAATCAGTTATAAGTCAATCGACACACAAAGTAGCAGCTTTAGTCTATTATGACTGAAGATTTAAATCCAAAAGGTTTAGTAAAAAGTTGACTGTTGGACTTTCACTGAGTTAAAATTTAGTAAGTTTTTAACTGCAGTATTTTAATTTATTTTTTTGTGGTCCGCTTAATTATCCTCTCTCTTGTAAGAGTAGCAGGTCACATCTGTAATAGGTGCACAAGTAATAATCAACCCCTTGGCTTATTGTACCAACATTATGCTACCCATAAAAAATGACAAATGCAAATCTAAATCAATGTGTGAATCAGAAAATAGATCTGAGTGTCATGATCGGCATGTGCTCCTCTGATAGCAAACATGGGCGAACTGGCAGCATCCTGCGAAAATTGGCTGTTCTACTTTCTGGTACACAAACAGCGATTAAAGCAACTACCAAACAGAGAAGCATCAACAAAAGAAATTAGCTGGAGAAGACAATACAAATATTTTTTTAAGAGCAATCTACACAAATAGGGATTTGAAAAAGAATGAGGAAATTTGGATTGAATCCACCAGATTTAATGCCTTGCTGGCCAAGCTGCAATGATATAAAAAAGGTTAGTTTTCTGACTTTGAAATACTAGAAATATGAGGACAAGTAAATAATGAAGAATATGAAGATTCCCAATCCATATCGAAAGAATTAATGCTGAAAAAGAAGCACTCAATAACGGAACTGAAACGCAAAATGCTGAAAACTTAAACACCACAGACCTCAGGACCACAAAAAAAAATGTTTACACAAGAAAACAGAATAAATGTAGCGTTAATAAAGAAAATGATGACTGAAAAGAGACTACATTGCCATCTCGCAGGAACCAAGACAGGAAAAAAGCTAAGGTAGAAAGCAAAAAGTAAAGTAATTTATTACCAAATATCCCCACGAGCAAAAACATCACAGAACTAAATGAGCTAATTTATGCGGGAGAGAAACCAGTCTGAGATAAAATCGGTGTTCCTTTCAGGAAACCGAACAAAAATACAAAACCTGATGGGAAATTAGTCTAGTAAAAAAAAAAAAAAAATGCGACAACAAGCGAAAGTACTTAGGAAGGAAAAACACAACCGGATATAATAGAAAGACCAAAACGAAACAGCTGACCAATCTCGCAATACAACTTGAGGAGATAAAGCAAAAGATTTTGGCGGAAGACGAGAGACTTAAAACATACTGAAACAAGTCCAAGACTTTCCAAAATAAGGAAAGAAAATTCTTTGAACAAATACGAGGAAAATACTAACCCTAACCCTAGCCCTTGAGGACACACCAACAATCAGATTCAAAGGAAGCAAAAGTATTTTGGAGTAAAATATGGGAATAGAAAGAATATGACTGAAAGGAAGAACGGATAAATACCACGGAAAAAGAATTCCTAGGACTCAAAGACTGAGACGATAATATACCTGGAATCGCTCAGAACAACTCTCAAAAAAGTATCGAATTGGAAAATACCAGGCGAGGTGGGCATACTTTGATTTTGGTTCTAAAAGTTCATATTCTTGCAAGACAGACCGGCTTTTCAGCTGCGTAGATGTCTTGAAGAAGTAAATAGATTATTACTGCTATGACTGTCCTGATCCAGATAGACACCGAAAAACGGACTATTCTGAGTTTTTTTCTATTCTGAGGTCTTTTCGTGTCCTTGCAAGACAGACCGGCTTTTCAACTGCGTAGATGTCTTGAAGAAGTAAATAGATTACTACAGCTATGACTCCCTTGATCCAGATAGACACATAAAAACGAACTATTCCCAGCAACTATGGACCGATAATGGGTCTAAATACAAAGTATAAAATCCTAATTTAGGGAGGTGGTCTTTTCCCCGATCGTATGCCGCCAAATGTTTTCAGTAGAACAGAAAGGATGTAACAGAGAAACAGGTGATTTTTCGTACATTGATCAGCAAATCCTCAAGTAAAAATGAAGAGGAAAATGGAGTCATAATGTGGATTGATTACAGAAAGTACTGTCATATGGTTTCATACATGTGGATAAAAGACTGTCTCAGAATATTCTCGATATACGATAAAGTGATAAAATTAATCACAGAAACTATGAAAAACTAGAAAGCGGAATTAACAGCAGAGAGAAAAACTTTAGCAGAGGAGAAAATCCCCAAAAGCATCTTCTAGGGCGATATTCTCTTGCCTTGATCATTCATAATTGCAATGATGCCATTGAATTAGATATTTAGGAATGCCCAGGCGACTGCGGCAGTAGAATACACTGACTGCACCTCTGCAGAGTGGTAAGACCCCCCGTGTCCTGGATATGACACTGAACAATCTGATGGTGAGGTTCCAGTAATGCTGGGGATTAAGGGTATGCGGAATACCCCTTCATTGCCATTACTCCCAGGTCCACACTGGCAGGGAGTGGTAGCACCTGATATGACCATATCTATGGGTTAAATAGAATTAAACTAAATACTTATGTTAAACTGGATTTTTTGAATTATAACTGACTTGACTAAATAGCTTGAAATAGAAATGTTTTTGACAATTTAACTGTGTACTTACCTTTAAACTGCGTACTTGTGCTAAACTGAATTGTTTGAAATGGAACTGTACTTATGCTAAAATGAATTGTTTAATATAGAACTGTTTTAACATTAAACTGTGTGTAAACAGAATCTATACTTACATTAAACTGGATTGTTTGAATTAGAACTGTTTGAATAAACTGAATAGCTTGAAATAGAAATGTTTTTGACAATTTAACTGTGTACTCATGCTGAACTGAATGGTTTGAAATAGAACTAACTATTTGTATAAAAATGCATTTGGCGTTATATAACCTACAAAGGTTGATATGCCATAAAACCCAACCAACCAACTACACACTTACAAAGTCCACTGGGGCATAGAAATTCACTAAATAAAAAACCCCAAAAAAACCCTAATATACAAGGGCGAAATAAAACTGTTTGGAAAAAAGAAAAAAAAATTGGCAATACTGATACGAAGAATAAGAATATACAATCAGGATATAGGAATGGGATCTGGCGTTGAAAAGTGCACCATTCTCATTATGAAAAGTGGAAAAAGACATTTAACGGAAGAAATAGAATAACTAAATCAAGAAAGAATCAGAACGCTCGGAGAAAAAAAAATTACAAGTCCGCGGGAATACTGAAAGCGGACATCATCAAACAAATGCAAATGAAAGAATAAATAAGAAAATAGTTCTTCGATAAAACAAGAAAGTTTCTTTAGTTTGGTTTAGTTTCTTTGTTTAATGGCATATCAACTTTTTAGGTTATTTAATGCCAAAGCCATTCTCCTAGAAAAACAGTAGTGGTACTATTTAACCCATACCTGAGTGGATTAGGGGGTTCATACCTTTCCCAAGGGTATTAGTCTGAAAGTGATTGTGACATATCAAGGATTGGTTTGGTTTCTTTATTTAATGGCATATCAACCTTTGTAGATTATTTAATGCCAAAGCTATTCTTCTAGAAGAACAGTAGGGGTACTATTTAACCCATAGCTAGGAGGATAAGGGGGTTCATACCTTTCCCAAGGGTATTTGCCCGAAAGTGAACGTAATAGCACGACTGGAGTACGAACTCGCGTACTACGATTCCGCAGTCCATCGCTTTAACCATTACACCACGAGGACACCCTCGAGAAAGTTTCTCGAAACCGACCACTGCTGCATAAATCTTATTGAAGGGATAAACACCTGGGTTGTTTTCCTTGAAAGATCCTAGAGTCCATTCTTAAAATGGGGAACTCTTCAAAAAGTTAGCTGAAGACTATGCTGAAGGACTCACATCTGAATGGTGGGTCAGACAGACTATAAGTATCAAAGAAAGAAGAGGGACGAGGACTCGGTAGTTCTGAGACCTGCGTCAATACATCCGTTGGGTATCACCTTCCTTTTCAGCATAATGAGGTGTTCCATCTGCCATATATGGCAGTAACGGAGATCAGTCTGGGAATAAGCCTACGAGTCAGACCAGAAGAGCCGTTTCTATTGTTGAAGTATATCATTATTCTATCACTAATTCTATGTTCTTATTACTAACAGTCTCTCTCTTGTAAATACTCCTTCCTGTAAATATAACTATTTTCCTCACATATCGTGGTTTGTCTTATTATTACTACTACTTGTGTTCACTAACCAGAACACAACAACATCAATAAAAAAATCAAGAACAAGGAATGACAAATAACAGCTGACAGTAATAGCATTGACCAAATAAGACTCATCAAAAAATAATAAAAACTAGGAAACAAATTGGAAGAAAAGCAAATGTATGGAAATTTCAAGCGATAAACTAAAGAAATTGCACACGAACAAAGCTCGAAATGGCTACAAAAAGGAAACCTCAAAAGAGAAACTGAATCTTTTATAATGGCAGTACAAAACAACACATTAAAGCAACAATTGATAACACTCAGCAGAATAGTAAATGTAGATTATGTGTATGTGTGTGTGGGGGTGTTTCGTTAATATTAGAACATTGGATTCAGTTTTATGGCATATCAACCATTGTAGGTTATTTAATGCCAAATCCTCTTCATACATATATAAAATATATATGATTTGGTTTGTTTGGGTTTTATGGCATATCAACCGTTGTAGGTTATTCAATGCCAAATCCTCTTTATATATATATATATATATATATATATATATATATATATATATATATTAAACATGTATGATTTGATTTGGTTGGGTTTTATGGTATATCAACCATTGTAGGTTATTTAATACCAAATCATGTTTATACATATATATTAAATATATTGGATTTGTAAACACATTTTTAATAACTCTCTTAAACGATCATGGGTTATTTTTCAGCAAACAGTTTCAAATATTGATAAATAACAGTCACAATTTAACATCAATCATTTATTTGCACACATTTAATTAGATATATATTATATGTAAGTGATTAGTTTGTCGCTAATTTTGTTTTTAAATGAGTTAAAAATCATTTATTTGCGTTCAAGTATTGCTATTGTTTTAACCCAGTTGAAAGGTTTCAATTATTGCTATCTAGCACTTCTAGCAATTCTACTCAATATATATCATTTGTTTGCAGACAGTGAAGTGGTTACAAGTATTGCTGTTTAACGCTAATTTTTCGATTCAACATTACTCATTCGTTCGCATTCGTTGAATGGTTCCAAGTATTGCTGTATATAACTAACAATTCAATTAAACATCAGCCATTTGTTTTCACGCGGTTAAATGATCTATTCTATTTCTAATATTTCAATTTAGCATAAGTCATTTTTTTGCACTCAGTTTAAATGTCAGACAGTTCTATTTGACCCATAGATAGGAACCTATCAGGTGATAGCGATCCGGGTGAGAGTGGACCTGGGACCAATGGCAATGAAGGGGTACTCTGCATTCTCCAAAGCTCCTGCATTATTGAAGCCTCATCATCAGATGGTTGAATGTCGCATCCAGGACACTAGTCAGGGATATCTTACCTCTTTGAAGAGACGCAGTCGGTGTATTCTACTGCTCCAGTTGACTGGGTTAACGGTATTTCAACTTAATTACGAATCAACCTTCTCTCCAACATATTTCCGTTTGAAATCCACATACCCTACTTATGAACATTAATGGGTACGCCCCATTCGTCATAAATATGTTGAAAACTATTGTGAAGGGGTGAAAATATACTAAGTAGTCACCACTAGCAGCGGTTACCTTCTTCACGCCACTGGTAAGTATTGTACTTTGTTAATGTTATAAAGATTTCCATTTCATTTCCAAACTTCGCTTTGTTTATTTCTTATTTAGTGATCTTTTGTTAGTTTACAGCACACATACTGACAAAAACTGGGGAAAATAGTGTTGGAGGTCTTCATCTGATACTACCTTCACTTGCTTCATCACAAACTGTAGGAGGTACCCGTGGTGTAATTGTTATCGTCACAGGATATGAACACGGCGATACGAGTTCAATTCCTGGACAAGACTGACTGCATTTCACATTGCACTAGTACCCTTGGGAAAGGTATGAATCCAATTATTCTCCCTCCAGCTATGGGTAAATAGTAGGACAGACTAGGTTCTTCAGCCTTGGTGAGGCAACTAGTCTAGGAGAAGGAAAACTCTGAATTCAAACCTGTTAAACTCCGCTTAAAAAATTGACCTGCTCGAGCAGAGGGGTTGGGTAAATAGGATCGCAAGCTGTTTTATATTACCAACAATTTCAGCATGGCTATTACAGAGTAGGTATGGATTTTCAGAAAAGGAAATTGCTACAAGAAATCAACTTTGGGGCTAAATCAACTAAGGTGAGTACGATTTCTATCCAATATTTTTATAGGCTAAAAACTCATTCACAGCGAAAGTAACAAGGTTAATTTTTTATTTTTATTTTTAATGTAAGCAACCTTGATTCAAAATTAGCTGATCAATTTAAAGGTATCAAACATTGATCAGATTTCATGAGATTTCTCACTTTTGTTGGATTTTTCTTTGTTGAACAGGGTTCAACTTTCTCATTCTCCCAGCCAATGAAATAAACCCTTACCATCTAAAAGATACTGTATCAGGAATAGAACAAGATCTTCATTCACCTGTATGAACTTGTTAAATATTTATGTCACATTACCTGGTCATTTGATCTTTTGGTTACATTTTTGCGACACATCTAACCAAAGACACAGATTCAGCTGAATGTGAATTCTAAGAAGGAATCTATAACAGAATCTTTCATATGTGTTCAAAGTCCAAACTACTCTGTCCATTTTCAACCAAGGTTGCTAGCCTGAAAAATAAAATAAGATAATCACTTTCATTCCATTCTCGACGAACGTTAGGTGTAAACAAAAGAATTTCAAGCTAGAAATGTTGATACTATTCTGGAAATACTAGAAAAATCACTGACTGAAAGGTTGTGATCAAAATAAGAGAGATAAGGAGAGTCGTCTAAATATTTAAAGATTAATGTGTAAAGTTCTTCCTTTATTAAAGAATAGACATTAATTAATCCTGAGTCGACATTGATCTGTGTGACTCCTTATACTAAGAGATACTGTCTAAATATTCGAGGGCAGGAACTGCAAGCGTAGTCGATATCGATCCCTGGGTATCAAGGGAATTATTTAAGAAGTCGATGAATGTCTAGGGGTCAAAATAAGGTAATTGAATATGGCGCAGACTGAATGTGAAATCGTAGGCGACAAGAGATTATATTAAAAATTTTAAAAAGACTTCACCTTGTTTGTGCTGGAAATGAATCCGATCCATACTATTTACTAACAGTTTGTGAGTTGAGTGGCTTTCTGAAGCTGACCTATTACTGAGCCGAAAGATGGAATAACCGTACGAGGATAAACGCGTTCAACTGCACTGTTGTTTGTCTATAGCAGGAAGGAGAGTGGATTCAAGTTGTTACCAAGTGCATAACGGCAAAGTGAACTCAAATTGCCCCAGCAAGAATTTGAATTCGGTTCACAAAGGTCATTCTCCTTGCTGATATCACTTGGATCGCACCAATGACAGCGATAACTGTAATCGAACGTCGATGTGATACCAAACGTTTACGATCAAAATTTGATATCATTTTCACCTTTCGGTTAAACCTTTCAGTCATTTGCTATACTCACACACTGATAACAGAGCGAAAACAGTAATCGAAAGTCGATTGAATGCCAAGCGTTTGAGATCAAATCATGTGACAATTTTGAGCTCTCGGCTAAATCGTTGTGCCACTTGTTATATTCTCTGCTCTGATAACAGATCGAAAACTGTAATCGAATGTCGATATGATGCCAAACGTTTCCGATCGAAAATTATTACTGTTTTAGTTTTTTTTACTTAAACGGTGAGTCAACATTACTTCTTTGACACTGACGCCAGGCCTAAAACTGTAATCCAACGTCGATGTGTTGCCAAGTGCTCCCGATCGAAACAGTAGACTATTTTAACTTCTCAGCTTTTTAAACCGAATGAAGAAATTTCTGATAAGGTCGGGAGTCTTGGGAAGAAGATAACATTGCAAAATAGTCGGCCAAATGATTTAACTTGATGTTTATGAGTGGCTGGGGTTGGTCGGGTTGTTAGCAATGAACCAAAAAAAGCCATGAGATAAGGACCAATCGTTTAGGGCAAGTCTCAATTACGATTTATACAAGATTCACCCACCAACCACCTCTCCGATGGTAGTGCCCCTCTCATCACCCACAATGCTGCCATCAGCTACATAAGCAACACTTTTCGTCAGACCAGAAACCGTAAAATCCAGAACGTTCTTTTATTGTCTTGTAGAGTTCTATGAATTATATATATATATATATATATATATATATATATGTATATGTATATTGGGAATAAAAATGTAGGATTAACCACAGCGTGCCACTCCTTATATAGCAGTACCCACCTCAGCATAAAGCAAAACGAAAATAGAAAAAAAAAAATACGGGAAGCGGGAGGAGTGGGGGAAAGCTCGGAGGTTTTTATCATTTCCTCTTTACAGATATGATTGCCTCTCTTTTGAGTCCTCTTTCCTCCCTAACTCGACAATTTTCTGTGGTTTTTAATTCGATTGCGCATGCGCTCTCTGTTCTGAGGCCTTTTTTTTCTCATATTGATTTTTTTTTCTTTTTTGCTTTTACTTCTTGTCTTTAATTCATTTTTTTTTTTGTTCTTCTCATACGTTTCTTTCTTTGTTTTCACTTTCAAATCATTATTTCTTTCTTCTTTCCTAAAGCCTTCGCAATTTTTATTTATTTATTCATTTATCTATTTATCTTCATTCTTACAATAATGTCTATTAACCCTTTCACACACACACACACACACACACACACACACACACACACACACGCACACACACACACACACACACAAATATATATATATATTGAGATAGATAGATAGATAGAGAGAGAGAGAGAGAGAGAGAGCAAGAGAGACGACCTGTGAATAAGTAAGGTTTTGGTTATAGTGATCCATCATAACACTGAAAAAATAAAATCTGAAACATTGTAAGAACACACACACACACACACACACACACACACACACACACATATATATATATATATATATATATATATATATATATATATATATCTCGCATGGTACCTGCCTTGTAAGCTAAGTTGATCTATCTAAAAATTATCAATATCTACAAAAATACACTACTCCCTATTTCTTTTTCATTCATGAATATTTTCAGATTGTCTGTCTCCCTTTCTCTATGTCGGTCAGTCTGTCAGTTTGTCTATTGGTCTCTCTCTGTCTATCTTTCTCTCTGTGAGTCTTTTTGTGTCACTGTCTCTCTTTCTCTTTCTGTATATATCTCTCTCTTTCTCCGTGTCCCCCAATGTCGCTGTCTATCTACTTGTTTTCTCTTTCTTTCTTTTGCTCTATCTGTCTCTCTCTTTCTCTCTCCCTCTTTCTCTTTCTCTATTTATCTCTCTGTTTGTCTGTCAGTCACTGTCTTTCTGTATCTGTCTGTCTGTCTGTCCTTCTCTCTCTGCGTCTGTCTATCTGTCTCTTTCTGTGCGTCTCTCTCTCTCTTTCTATGTATCTTTCAATGTATTCATCAATCGCTGTCTCTATCTATTCCACCCTCACTCTCTCTCTCTCTCTCGTTATCTCTCTAAAAGGCTGATCAATGGGAATCCGATTGTATTGGGTGAATTCAATGTTTGAACAAGGAGACTAATATTCACCATTTAATTGTGTCCATTGACAGTGAAAGATATTATGTTCAGAATAAATTTTAGTTGCACAGAAAAATTGTTTTTCGTCGTGCGGATCCGCTTCAGAATCAAGTACGAACTCCTAACTGATAGTCTTCAAAGGATTCCGACAAATTGACGCGCTAGTGTTGACCGACCACAAAG
>CAUZXS010004800.1:35000-48942 GCA_963585895.1 Sepioteuthis lessoniana | reverse complement strand
AGTTTCCTTCTAATTATACGATATATATATACATATATATACATATATATATAGAGAGAGAGAGAGGGCGGGGAGAGAGAGAATAAGTCATTACCATGTGGTGTTTTGCTGCTGTTTAGATAGTTCTCAAAGTCGAGATTGTGTTTTGATCAAATGTTAAACTAATCTTCCTAAAAACAAATGGCTATTTTGATTCATCTTATTCTTACGTGCCGAGTCAAAAGTCATGCACCCCACAACTTGTCCAAAGACCCCCTTATCGGCATCACAGGAAGTTTATAAAAGACAACGATCTTTTCTTATTCGTTTATTTATCTATTTTAATTTTTTTTTTTTAATTTTTTGTCGTTCTCCCCACATGCTAGAATAACTTCATATTAGCTCTGTACTAAAACCCTTTTTTATTGACCAATGATGGAATCTATAATAGATATCCATTACTTTCTTTATTGTACTTTGTATTTGTTTTTGTTTTTTTGTTGTTTTTTTGTGGGTTTTTTTTTTCTGGAAAGGGTAAGGTAATAAGAACGGACTCTTGGAGGTTGCCTCGTTCTTTATTGGTCTGTCTTTGGGGGATTTGCTTCCGAGACGAGCATCATTAACCGAAATTTTAGCAGACATCCAACACTGCTCTCGGGAGACTCATAAAATAAAAGTTTATATTTGGCTCTGGCATATGGCTCTGCGCCATAAGTTCTCTGAGAGTTGGAAATGGGGAACCAATTTGTTGACGAAAAAAACAGTTTATAGTCAGGTACGATTAGATGTCTGGGCCAAAGTCTGCAGCTTTTTTTTTTATTAGGGAAATCCGACGAAAAAATATCGCAGCTATAACTTAAAGAAAAAAATGAAAAGCTTTTAAACCTCGAAAAAATATCCTTTGATTTTGCCGGTTCTTATTTCTTAAGATGGAAGCGGTTTTTTTTGTTTTTGTTTTTTTTTTTTGGAGGGGAGGGGGAGGTTATAAAACCATTCATTTTATTGGTCATTTGAATTACCGTATATACTCGTGTAATGAACGACTTTTAAGATCAATTTTTCACCTAAAAAATAAGGGATCATTCATTGCTTGGGATATGTTTTTGAAACATTAAAGTTTACTTTGTTTCTAGTCCTAACCTTGCCTTAACTTCGATCCAAAGCGTCTCCACATAGCCTAAACCTCATCATCATCATCATCATCATGTTGCGCTGGTAGCACGGATATCCCCGACCCTCTCTCGCCACTCCTCCCTATCGTTCATCGCCCTAGGCAGGTCCTCAGGACAGCATCCCGTATCCTCACACAGCTGCTGAATGTATGTTCGTGCTGGTCGTCCTGCTTTTGCACGGCCATGTGTGGGGGTCCATAAGAGTACATCTCTTATGAGTTCGCCCCTGCTTACTTAACATTGTTTACTATTTATAACACCTGTACATACATTTTCAAATATTATAAATAGTTAAGTAAGTTACGTAAAAGTGTCATTATCTTATGTAACAGCCTTTGTTTAGGCATTAGCTTGGCTATGGGGAAACAATTATGTCATGGTCTAAGCTACATTGTTCATTTATTGTATTTCATTGATTTTGATCGTATTACACTTCTTTTGAAAGTATATATATATATAAATAGGTGTTTGAATGTTTTCTTTTTATATCATAGGATGTTAAAGACATATATTTGGAGGCTAACCTAACCAAAAGTTAGGAGTAATTCATTACAAGACATATAATAAAAACACCTTTTTTATGACTGAAAATTAAAGCTTGTTTTACCCGAAGTCATTCATTACTCGAGTACGTACATTATGAGATGAAGCATTTTAACAATCAATGAAACTAAGAATTCAAATAACATAAGACTATTTATTTACACATTTTTATGGGTTTAAGTATTTTTATCGATACGTATAATCTATACAGAATAGTATAGTTTCAAGTAACTATTCCTATGTAAAAATGATAATCATTTGTTTGCACACACACACACACACACACACACACACACACATATATATATATATATATAGCATCGCCAATAAACAAGTATACTCCTACCTAAGAATATTACCAAGTATAATTCATTACTAGAATTGAAACCCTGTTACCACACATTTTTTGCTGGCCAAAAATAAGTACAGCTCTAGTATATATTCATGCAATTGAATTTTTGCTTACAAGTGTGCTTAAATTTAATATTTGGCCACAGAGTTTGGTAATAAATAATACTCTATCATATCCGTTTTAATTGTAGTGTAATTCCTACGAGAAATTATAAAATTCTGGTATCTTTGGTTTAGAAAAAAAATTTGTATTTCAAAAATTGGTTTTAGAGTATTTATTTGAGGCCGATACAATACATGCACGCATGGATATATATATATATATATATATATATATATATATATATATATATATATATATATATATATATATATATATATATACATGATTTTATTCTATCTTTTTTCTCGCTTGGCTGGTTAGTTTCCTGTTGTTCTAAACAAGATAACCGGGCGACCGTACGTGGAATCAAACCCTATTAAATAGTGGGTGGTCAAATTTTGGCCTGGCCTGTTGTAATTTAATGGTGCGTAACTTTGAGCCCATGGTCTCCAGGTGCGCGAGAAATGATCCGGGCCACAATCCTTGGCTCCTCACGGCTCAACTTTAGTTGGACTAGGTCTTATTTATGGTTTGTTTTTTTGTTTTTTTGAATAAATTTTTACTGAAGCCAATCCAGCAAATTAGCCCTGGGAATATTACCCATTACCTGACAAGTGGCGTTCTGCTTGATGGCCTAACTAAAATATAAACGGCCAAAAACTCGGGGTCACTTGGATGTTGGGAAAATGAAAACCGGCAATTATTTAGGACGTATATCTTGAAGTTATTTTTTTACTGGGCATTATTATCAGTAGTAGTAGTAGTAGTAGTAGTAGAACTACAACTACTATTATTATTATTATTACTTCATAATTATTTTCACTTCTTATGAATGATTTTTTTTGGGGGGGGTCTCTTTTTTTATCCCAACATTTGTGATCGATTTCTTCCTCGACTACAAGGGTAAATAATGTGTGAATCGTAAATAAAGAAATTATTTCCGACGACCCATGACCTCACTACGTAAATCAGTTTAATTTAACATATAAAATATTAAATACAAATATTTAATGACATTTAATAACCGTCACGTATATGGCTGAAATGATTAAGCTTCATAAATACAACTGCACCCACTCACATGCAAACTTACACACTCAAGCCATATATATATATATATATATATATATATATATATATATATATATATATATTAGTAACGATTATTAAATATATATGTGTGTGTGTGTGTGTGTGTAGAATGGTAAAAGTTCTCGAGCCGACCAAGTGTCATACCATTCCACACACTCTCTCTGCTGTTCATCACACCTGGCACATCGTTTGTCCAGATTCTTTTAACATTCTCGGAAAAACCCAGAATTAACAGAGAATATTAGCTTCTTCATTGAGCTGGAAATGTTTTAGCTGCCACGAAATCTCTCTCTCTCTCTCTCTCTCTCTCTATATATATATATATATATATATATATATATATATATATATATATATATATATATTGATGATTTAGTTAGCTATATTCATAATTACAGGGTTCAATATCTGTGATAGAACGGAGACATCGGAGTAAGGATCAGGCATACAACTGTTTCTTGTCTATCCGGTATCTAATTCAAGTCTAATTTGGACTGATGATCACATTGGCGATATATATACATATATATATATATATATATATATATATATATATATATAATTTCGATTATTGATTAAAATAAATTGTTTTGATTCATTTGAGGTATGTTCTATGAAGCCAGAAAATTTTACTATCAAAGAAATCAGGCTTTATCGCCGATTTGTGCCTAGTTAATTTTTTATGGATTGAGAATAATGGAAGTTTTCTGAGCGCTCAAACCGTATGTTATCCCCAGGGGTTATATATATATATATATATATATATATATATATATATATATATATATATATAAATGTGTATGATATGTATATATATATATATATGTTTATATCATATGTATTCATATGCATATATTATATGCATATATATGTATGTATTATACGTATACATTATATGTACATAAACATGTATATATTATATGCGTATATATATATATATATATATATATATATATATATATATATATATATTATATTTTTTTCTTTTTATATATATATTTTACTCCTTTGTTGTTTCTTTTACATGGTAGGATTAGTTTGAAATCAGTTTAATTAGTTTGAATTTGGCTGTAATGCTGATTGTGACAGTACCGTATTAATTGAATGATTTTAACAGTGATTTCAAGGCTACAAGTATCAAGGAAGACGGCTCAAAATTAGAGTACGCATAAATATATTTCAAGGAGACTTTTCCATCCACGGAATTGTCAACTGAGTCATCAGTTATTCAATAATATATCGGTGGCGTTTAGTGTTTGTTTTTGTTTTTGTTTTGTTTATTTGTTGTTTAATAGCATATCACCCTTCGTGGGATTCTTAATAGCAAAGACATCCTTGCAGAAGACCAGTAAGGGCACTATTTAAGGGATTTCACACCTATCTAAATGGTATTCAACCGAAAGTAAAAGGAATAGCTCGACCGCAGTTCGAACTCGCTTACTATGATGTCAAAATCCAGCATTTTAGCCGCTATTTCACGTGGACTCACCCCTTCGGTGAGGTTTAGACAACGTTAACTGTCTGCCTTAAGAAACAAAAATATGAATGTAGAATAAATGTGATTCCCTAACCTTACGTCATATTAGGGTAAGCTTAGTAGATATCAATAATTCCCTCAACCCTTTTTTCCTTCACTCAGCAACCACAATTTATTTTATTTTATATTTATTGTCCTATTCTAGTCTTGAGCATTGGAAGAAATAAGCGATTTCAACTTATTGGATTGGATTGAGCCATTTAAACGGCATGTCAACCCGTCTAGGTATATTTCATGCCTAGAAGATAGGGAATTGCGTTAATATTTACATCTTCTTTTTTTTTTGTATTTTTATCAGTGTATTTGCATTATTGTCTTCATCTTTGTTGACCATCTTTATCCGAATATACTGAACGATAAAAATTAGCAAGCTTCACCTCTGAAATTTGACAAATATTTTTTTTGTGTAGTTGTTTCTGAAGAGATTTTCCTTCTTTTTTTTTTTTCTTTTTTTTTCTTTTTTTTTTTCTTATTTACACACGGTCCTTTTTTAAACACATCACTTTGACTCATGGATGCGACCTTAACAAGTACTACTACTACTACTACTCCGGTTCAGAATAAACCTGAGAATAATACCAATGAACGGGTACTTCACTCCTATCAGATCTCCAGAATTCTATCCTCAACAGCAGATGAAGTCTAGTATTTGACCTGGAATACCTCTTTTTATTGTGATCTTATCCCTCTTCAGAGGATACAGTCAGCCTAATCTAAGCTCCGCCGATTGGATATGATTCCATCTGAGCTGTCACTCTTTCGTAGGTTCTGTTTTAATACGCATTGCTGGTCACCCTGATTCAAAGTTTCACGGATCTGTGGCTAAGATCACAATGGTATTTTTTCGAGCGATTATGTGGATCGTTATACGCACTGTAGATACGTAGGTACGCTCGGATAAGCTTATTTATTCAGGGATAAGCTTATTTTGGTGATTGTAAATAACTAAGCTTTTAAAAATACAAAGAAACAAATCCTTGGATTCAAATATCATTAAGAGAGGCTAAATTTGTTTCCAGTCAAATTACTGGAACGTAACAAGTAAAATATATTTAAATATGTTGTATATATATATATATATATATATATAGAGAGAGAGAGAGAGAGAGAGAGAGAGGCGTTCGTGATCTAATCATTGTCGTCGTAAGAAACAGACACGGCGACGCGAGTTCAAACCCTGAACAAGGCTGTTTGCATTTCACATAACGCAAATACCCGTGGGAAAGGTATGCAAGCAGTTATTCTCCATTCAGCTACGGGTAAATAGTAAGGCAGGCTAGGCTCTTAACCTTGATTTGGCAACCAGTTTCGGAGAAAGAAAATTCTGAATTCAAACCTGTTTAACTCCGCTTTTAAAATATTGACCCTGTATCACATCCTTCTGGTGCGGAGGAGTTGGTACATATATATATATATATATATATATATGAGGTCTCTCCTGAAATGTTCCAGCAATACTCAAAGTTTAGCTCAGTGGCAGTACAACGCTAGAAATATAAATCACTTAGTAGGAATCGAACTCACGATCAAAGGTCTGTTAATCTAGTTTGCTAAACATTACACCACATGAGATATCTAATAGTCATTAACTAAATATGGATTAGTTATGGCACAAGGCCAGAATAATGGACAACCCAGTGAAAAACGAACACTCAAACAAGGGTCTGCTATTCTAGCTAGCTTACCATTACACCAGCTAAGAAAGGTAATTTTTTACTAAGTTCCACTGAAGTCCTTTTTCGTTGCGTCAAGGGGATGTCAGTAGAAACTTTAACAGTCGAATCTCTCACCTCGAAGCCACCATTTCATTGCAATAAACCCTGAACCTTGCTAGTAAATCCAAGTGCAACACAGTGTATTCTACAATTCGATAAATCTGCCATTTTTGCCGAGAAGTTCACTGGCAAAAGATTCTGTCGCTTCGTTAACCTGGAGACATTAAGATGTCAAGCCGTCACCTCTGACTGTGAATTACAACACGAGAGACGCATAAATATTGGATTAGTCTCGCTGTGGTCTGTAAGGGGGTCAGGTCGTGGCTCGTTGAGCCAGCAAAGACCCTTTTTTTCACACCTGCCTGAAAATCGAAACAAACTCACCTTTCAGGGCTGAAACCAACCAACAAACAATTAATTTCGACAAAGTCTTACGATTACTTGTTTGCATGGACACACACACCAACACAAACACAAACCAACACTCACATATATATTTCAGCTAATGTCTAAACACACGCAAATACATACATATATATATATATATATATATATATATATATATATATATATATATGCGAGTGTGTGTAGGTGTGTGCGTGGACATTGGCTGAAATATACCGTGATGATAAGTGGAAGGTTTGGTTTAGTTTTTTGTTTAATGACACATCAACTTTCGTGGTTTATTTAATGTTAAAGCCATTCTTGTCAAAGTACTTTTTAACTCATGGCTGGGGTAGGGGATTATGTAAAAGGAAGGATGAGAATATTTGTTAAAATCTCTACGATAAATCAAAAACTTTGCAGTATTTTTCTACGTGCTAATTTCTCAAGAGCGTATATCATGTGACCGAAGAAGTTTAAGACGTAGTAGGTACCCGCTGTGGTCGGTAGCAACGTGGGAGTTGTTGCACTGATACGGTGTGCATTGTTTCTCACCGTGTGAGATTTGAAAGCCCCACAGATGAACGCGTAACGTTGTCTTATTCAAGAACTTATGCCATAACGCCGCGGAAGCAGCCAAAATCATTTGTTGTACTAAAGATGAGGTGCAGTTAATCACAGTATAGTAACCCGAAGGACCAAGAAATTTAGCTGGAGTTGCAAGAACCTCAATGATCAAAAACCTAAGATTCCGAAGCCTTGCTACAGGCCATAGAGGCAATTCCGACAAGTAGCATGCGAAGAGTATCAGACGAGCATACCATCTTGCTGTGCAGTGTGGTTCTTTACACTTATGATTCACCCTAGTATATATATATATATATATATATATATATATATATATATACACGCACACAAATATACATACATATACATATATACCGGCCCAGTCGGCTAGGGCTGCAGAATACACCGATTGCTTCTCTGCAGGGGGGGGGTAAGATTCCCCCAGTGAGTGTCCTGGATGTGACACTAAATAATCTGATGGTGAGGTTCCAGTAATGCTGGAGCTTTAGGAAACGGGGAGTACCCCTTTATTGCCATCGCTCCAAGGTTCACTGTAGCCCGGAGTGGAAGCAACTGATAGGGCCCTATCTATCGATCAAATAGACTTAAATTGAATTCTTTGAAATAGAACTGTTTTGACGTTTAACTAAACTGTTTTTGACATTTAACTGTTTCTAAACAAAAGCTATACTTATACTTAACTGAATTGTTCGAAATTTGATTCAGCGTTAAATTACCCAAAAAGGAATGATACGCCGAAAAACAAAACAATCAACCAATCAATCCACAAAACAACCCCCCCACACACACATAAATATATATATATATATATATATATATATATATATATATATATATATATATATATATATATATATATATTGTCTGAAATGTAATAATAAGAGGAAGAGTGATCATATTAGCCACAATTACTTGCGGAATAAAGATAATGACTATTTTAAGAATTTCAAACTGAGGTTGGGTATATTTACGCACGTGTGTATGGGGGGGGGGGCGCCCATAAATAATAAAATATTATTATTAGTTAAATTATGTCAAGACAATACCGATTAGAAATGATTTTCGATATTCCCAAAATAAAGCTTGATTGGCATCATTTAAATGCCGATTTTCACGGTAAGTAAGCCCAACTAATTTAGGGCACTCACCAAATGCAAATTACCTTCCTATAGCTGTCATTGTGCCGCACTAAAGTTTTTAAATATCAATGTACATTATTCTGATTGATTGATTTTAGCGGCATTTCAGTTCGGTTAGGGTTATTTTATTGTTAGAGGTAAGGGGATCGCGTTAATATTTACATTTTTTTTGTATAGTTGTTTCATATGAAGTTGCTTTTTTTCTTTACGGTCCGATCGAAAACGATTAACTTTTTACAGATCTATTTGACCAATAGATGGGACTATAATAAGTACCTTTACTTTAAGTTTGAATATACCTGAGGAGTAATGGCAATGAAAGGGTTCTGTGCACCCCCAAAACTTCCAGAACGAGAGCCTCATCATCAAATGCAGCTTAGAGTCATACCCAGGCATCATTTTTTTTTTTTTTGTTAGGGAATACTTACTCCTCTCAAGGAGATATGGTCAGCATTTTTTTTTAGCCTCGCCGACTATGTCTTATCAATGTACAGCTTTATTAACTAATTTATAAATAAAACTGAATGATTAGGTACAGGAATGCTTGCGTCGTTAAAATCACTCCCATGATAATAGGTTCTAGTAAAATTCTTGTATATCAGATATATATAAGATTATAACTTCAAAAATATATCTGAAAGATATCTGAATTTAAAGAATATTTCAATGTTTATGTACAACACCAGACTTTTTTTCTTTTCTTTTTAGAGTTAAAATTCTTTCTTAATGTTTTAAAACTGATGAGCATATTCTATATTTCGATGTTTATTCACATCATTTTCATACTGTCTTTTTCCCCCAATTTAAATTGAATTCTTTTTTCTTTGTTGGATTCTTTCTCTTTTTTTTTTTTTTTTTTTCCTCGTCATTATTTCCTGTTTCTTCCCGATCGTTCTTTCCTTCATTTTTAAATGTTTAGTTCTTTCTTTCTTTCTTTCATTCTTTCTTTCTTTCCATACAATTTCGATTGCAGGTGACGTTGGAGGTAGAACAGAACTTAAAAAAAAAACTGTTTACGATTGGCAAATGTTGTCTGGACCGTCTTAGCCTAAACTAAAAACCTGGATAAAACACAATGTATATAAGTGTGAGTAAATAACGTCTAACGTTACGATATACCCGAACATATGCATAGACTTATAAAACGCACACAAACACACACACACACACATTGACTGCTACTTCTTTCCTGAAGGCCATCTTCTTAAATCTGAAAAAAGTACCCGTGGGAACGCATGACTCCTCAGACCAACTTCACTCCTGCAAGCCCTGCCGCATCTGTGACAAGCAAAACACCTGTCTTTAGCATTGACATTAACTCTGATCCCTTTCATTTTGCTTCTCAAAATTACTGCAGACGCACATACTTTGTCTCAGAATTGATGCGAATTACATGTTGGTTGCTGCGGGAGGACCTGTGTAAAATCAGCCTGCGAGTGTTTGCTGTTATGTGATTTCACATGACGAGCAAGTCTTGCTTTGGAAAAACAAACCCTACTGCAAATATTATATATACTTGTTCTGGAAGTGCCCGTGGTGTAATGGTTATCGTCGTAGGAAATGGACACGGTGACACGAGTTCAAATCCTGGACGAGACTGATTGCATTTCACATAGCACTAATACCCTTGGGAATGGTATGAATCCAATTATTCTCCCTCCAGCTATGGGTGAATAGTAGGGCAGACTAGGTTCTTCAGCTTTGGTGAGGCAATTAGTCTAAGAGAAGGAAAACTCTGAATTCAAACCTGTTAAACTCCGCTTAAAAATTGACCTTGCGTCATATTCTGCCCGAGCAGAGGGCTTGGTAAATATATATATATATACTTGTTCTGGCTGAAAAGCGTCTTAGACTGCGGTCAAGTCCTGTTTCCATTGTGCTCGGTTTAAGATGTGGCGTTCAATTCTCAATACAGCATACTTGTGTGGTTTCCATCTGCCTTTTCCTCCAAGCGCTTGCTTACAGAAAAAGTTAGAGTTCAAATGGTGCAATTGTACAATAGTACTGATACGGTTACTCGTTTTATTTTATCTGACCGATCAGATTTCCATATGATCGATAACCAATTAAAAGTTTTCCACGCTTTACATATGTGTATTATGACATCGCTTTCAGTAGATGAGATATTGCTGATGAAGTATATGAACCGATTCTACAAATTTCAGAGATTTAACATTTAATGAGGTGATGGTAGCATTTCATTAAAACACATGTTATGTAGCAGAGATTCAGTTTGAGCATGTATATTTACAAAAAACGTTAGATAATCTAATTGTTTTATTTTGTCTGAAATGTTTATTTTCTAAGCCTCGATCATCCCTTTCCTTCAAGTTTTTAATGCATTTCTATAATTAAGTCATTTACAACGCAGTCTTGTTGCAGAACTGCAATACTTTTCTTTAGTAAAATAATTTGCAATTTATTTTTATACAAAAATCATTTACAATACAGTTTTGTTGCAGAATTGCAATGCTTTTGTAAATTGAATTAATAGGAATGCACTGGTTGCAACAGAGCAGGGTGTCTATGTGGTATAATGACTAAAGTGTTTAACTGCGACTTCGAAGTAAGAGAGTTCAAACTCTTGTCACGCTATTATATTCACTTTCGAACAAATAACCAAGGCAAAGGTATGAACCTCTCCCCAGCTATGGGTTAAATAGTATCATTACTGTTCTTCTACAATGATGGTTTAGAATTAAATAACCCATAAAGGTTGATATGCCATTAAACAACGAAACCAAACCACACGGAGTGCGACAGAAATACCTCCCAAATTTTAAATTATCACTTGTGGGGTGCAAGTAAAATTGATCAAGTGGTAAAGGTAGCTCCATCTAGCTAATATCTTACCATTTTGTTTACAGTTACGATCATGGCTTTTACCGGTCATATTTTTAAAAGTTAACAAAAGGACAAAGAATTATGCCTAGCGGTATATCTACCACTTTTTTTCTTTTTTTTTTTTTTTCTTGCGAATTGTATCCTTTGATTCTTCCAGGTGACTTTCTTTTAAATTGATGAATCTTAGTTCTGAAATTTTCATCCGATTGCAGTATCATGAAATGAGCACGAAAAGCTCTCTGTGTTCCAATTACAGATTCACGAGCCTTAAAAAAAAGTTTTAACAGCAAATATACAGTGTACACCGGTCCAAGTCATGATTGTATACATGTATTCTATCATTGTCACTTGTCCAAGTTTACTTGCACCACACAGATGACAGTTCAAAATACGGAATGTATTTCTGTCGCATGTTATATTTGCAATATACTTATTATAATTCTGCCATAACAAGTACATTAATTGCATACGCTTGACAACGTATTGAATTTCAATGTATTTATTTCTATAACAAAAGTATCTACAAGGCATTTTTATATCAGAATTATTAACACTTTTTTTTCTATAATAAAATCAGTTGCAGTGTATTAACTTTAAAACTTATTAACTAATGCTGTCAGTAACATTTGCTTTGTTAACTGACTACTGGTGTTTTTGTTCATTTTTTGCTGGGCGGGAGTTTGAGTTTTCAATGACCGGCCCATTGATCTAAAGTTTTCACCAATGGCCCGGCAGACCGGGGTTCATTTCCAGGTCGAGTCATTCCAAAGGCTCAAAATAGAGTACTGAATACCTTCTTACTTAACACTTAGCATTATACGGGTAAAGTGGAGCAAACCAGGAAAAGGAGTGGCGTCTTCCTCTACACCTCGGTGTAGTAGCTATCAAAAAGGGAGCCTTCGGGTTGTCCTCGACTACAGCCACCAACTTTACTTACTTTTACTTACGTATAGCTTAAAGACATTTGCTAAAATTTGGAGTTTGACGTGATTTTTCAGAGGAATACAGGGACTTTTTTTTTTCAAAATTATCCAAGGGTTCTTAATTTTCAAACACACCTATCCTCTCCATGGCATTCAAAGTCAGGCACGAGGTCTCTCAATTTTAGACTTTTCAATTTTTGCTTTCTATAGTCTGGCACAAGGTAATCTCAAATCGTTAGCTGTCAGCTTCCCTTTGGTGATGATAGTCTGACACAAGGTAATCTCAAATCGTTAGCTGTCAGCTTCCCTTTGGTGTTGATAGTCTGGCACAAGGTGATTTCAAGTAGCGTGTTGAGTTAATTTCTCCCCACTTCTTTGCTTTGGCAAGTTTGGTAGAAAGGCGTCTCAAAGTATCGTGTTATTCCAGTTTCTCCTCGCTTCTTTCCTTTTCTATACCCAGGGCTGTCTAGTACAAGACCATCTCAAAGTATTTTATTATATCAGGCTTTCTCTATCTCTCTCAAAATGTTGTATTATCTTTGTTCTCTTCGCTTTTCTATACCCAGGATAGTTTGGTAAAAGGTCAAAATTCAGAGTATTATGAAGTCTGTTAGCCAGTTCACGTTGGTCTCTGGCCAGGGACGACACCTCTTCTTTATATGCATATTCTCTCGTCTGAGGGGTGGTGGTTAACGAAGCTATTGACAATATCAATTTTCTTTAAATTTGAATTTCAATAATTCCGCCTCTAGACTTGCAGTGCCTTTAATATTCGATTCACCCTCACTTTTACTCAAAGGGACAGTCTTCCCTAATCCTGCATTACTACTAGCTTAATGAGTAGAGTGTTCGCCAGCGGTCCAGAAGACCAAGGTTCAATCCAAGGTCGAGTTATACCAGACTCAAAAAATGGTACTTGATGCCGCCTTGCTTAACACTCAGTATTATAAGTTACGGATCAAGGATAAAGTGGAGCAATCCAGGGAATAGAGTAGCTATTAAAAAGGAGCCTTCGGGTCACCCTCGACTAAAGTCGCCAACTTTACTTACAAACTAATTTTCAGTTCATGTGATGTGACGTCAGAAATGTTTTTTAAAATTTTCCACATTTGAATTTTTAAAAAAATGTTATTACAGAATTGTCGTTTCTCCGGCAGCCCACTTCCTCATCAATTTGACAGGTATTAACCTCTGAGTTGAACTTCCTTGCCGATTTTCGCTTTTACACTGTGGACCATCGAAATAATAATTTTCTTACATGTCTACAGACAAAACATTCTCGCCTACATATTATCTCCTGTTCTTTTAGTAATATATATATATATATAAATATATATATGTTCTCCTTCTCATCGAAAGATTTAAAAAATTATCTCCGATTTTTCCTTTTGAAATATCTTTCTGCTAATTTTCACTTTTGTAATGTACTGATTTTATTCTTCAAAAATCCATTCGGTCGACTTCGGTTATTTTGATTAAGTTTCCGACTCATCGTCTGACAGAGGTACGGAAGTATTTAATAGAGTCACCAAAGATCAATATTAGCATTTTGTGTCGGTGATTTACTAACAC